>JAGDQP010060948.1:0-12119 GCA_022664845.1 Lepisma saccharinum
GTGAGGTTACTTTATAGCAGAGTAGTTCTAAGGTTAGCTAAGTATAAATTAGTTACCTTAAGTTATGTTTCATTTTGATATATGCTAGGATAGGTTAGATAGATGAGATGTTACGGTATTCAGAGTAGTATTTAGAAAGTCCATCCTACTTTATTTTATGTTAGTTCAAATTATCTGTTCAATTCCGTGAATAATGCACAATGCATAATATAGGAAAGCCTAAATAGATTTTGCACATTATTTTCTGATAAAACCATATGCACCACGAAGGAACTTTTCCTAGCTATTAAACTATAGCTTACTCAATTTAAAGTGAAATGCGTTCAAGCTATATATCCAAACCAGAAAGACGGTTTTGCCTTGAAGTAGACTGGGATCTAAAATATCTGTTGTTTACCAACACTTGTGAATTGATTTTGTTAATTGCTTAAAAAAGTAAACGATCAAACTTTGATTCAGTTTCTAAAGTACACTGATTACAGAAATAAATTATAGTCAGAAGATAAATTGCCTCAACATACGTGTACAAATATTTCTTTTCTTTGAAAGTTGATATCGTCGTTTTTCTTATCACTCCTACTGATGCATCTACGCGAAACATACATCACGATAGCTGTATTTGTTTAGTCTCGAACTTATAAAAGAGTAACTCCGGTCATATTGCACTGAAGGTCAAAAGTGAAGATAAACGGGCCATAGAAGCCTGTTTGCGATAGAGAAAAGTACAATACAACAGAGCCCTGCACGGGCCGGGCGCGCCCGTTTCAAGTACACCGGGTCGGACCGGCCCGGGCATATTCCGGGCCTAGCCGGGCCGGGCACATTCCGAGCCAAGCCGGGTCGGCCCGGACACATATGATGTGGGGCCGAACCAGGCACAAGTACTTCGTTGCCGGATCGGGTTGGACACTTCAAAAGTCGGATCGGGAGCTAATACTGTCTGCCTATGTTAATCGTAATTTATTTGGATGCAACTTCCAATACAAAATAAACTATTGATAACGTATCACGTGATATAGATTCCGGATACGGCCATCTTGGCCAAATTAGCAAATTTCGATTTCCGCATTGAAATCCACATGGAAATGATAATGTAGTCAGCATGACATGCGAAGCTTGAAATTCGAATCGAACAATAATCAACGTGTCACGTGATATAGTTTCCGGCAGTCATATTAGCAGATAGTTTCATTTATGACCATAATTTGTGAGCTTAATGCGTAATGTATCTAATTCCTATATAATCCCATGTTAAAAATTAACGATTTTTAGAAAATGTTTTCTTATTTAGAGATCATATACACATCAAAGGACTTCAGATTCGTGTTTGCCATACCGAGTTTGGGAAAAAGCAGGTTGCAGATAGACGATTAAACGAACTGGAAGCTCTCCAGGATGCCATTTTGAATTTTTTGAGACAAACTATCTGCTAGAAAATTGGAACAAACGGCATTTCGCTCAGAATGACACACAGAGAAAAATAGTTATCTCGGATTTTCCATAATATATGTCATCACTTAGATGCAGCGGCCATTTTGTGAATTATTTATATTTTAATATCTCGCGTTATAATGGTCATATCAAGATGGATTAAACGTTATCTTACTCTGGAATGCATCCTAAAGTAGAAAATTCCAATCAGAATACCAAAAATCTACGTATTGAGATCAGAACGATATATATATACACGCTAGAGGCCTTAATTTTAAAGGTATTTGAACCAAATTTACATATGTTGTTTCTAGGCTTAATTTATTTATTTATTCAAAACATACACAACAGGCAATATGCCTAATTACAGTGCTTGCGTGTACATGATAGTAATTACAAGATACAAGAAACAATCATATTAATAGCTCGGTTAAGTTCGTTAATGAGCAAAATCGGTCGCCATCTTGGATCCAAAATGGACGCCGAACCCATTGTTGTATAGAATACACAGCCTAAACCGCTGGGGCAATTGAAATCAAATTTGGCATAAAGGTACAACATCACTGTTTGATTACGAAAATGTTACCTAGTTAATCCAAAGACGCCATCTTGTATCCAAAATGGCGGAAGCAAGAAATCTATTTTCTATATCGTTTGAGCTAGAGATACGAAATTTGGAATGAAGGTGTATTGTCACTAGTAGTTCAAGAAAATATTACGAAATGTTGAAAAAGTATCCATCTTGGATCCAAAATGGCCACCGAACCCACTGTTGTATAGAATACACGGCCTAAACAGCTACAGCTAGGAATATCAAATTTGGTAACAAGGTACATTATCACTTGTATGTTACTAAAATATTACGTGAGGTATCCAAAGACGCAATTTTGGGCCACTATACTCTTTTTGTTCTACCCATTTTCAATATTTACAAACATAACGGAAATAGGATAAATTAAGTAAGATTAATTTTAATTGTACGCGATTCAGATCACGTTCAACGCAAGAAACAGTAACATGACGCCAGGAGTGTTACTTCACCGAGGCGGACTAGAGAGTAGCTCTACGTAACCATATTGGAATGACTGGTTAGTGTTGAAAGATAGACGCACAACAAACATTTAACGTCGTTTTCCATTTCCAGTCTAATCCAACGTAAACGCAATTTTAAGACTTGGTATCGCTGTGCAGGCGTGTTTTAGATGCAGTCTTATTTTTTTAGTTATTTATATAGTAGTGTTCCGTAATGTGTATATGATAGTGCATCCTGTAAATAATGTTTAGTTATTTGCAAGAATTAAGATACAATGTAAAAACCGGATCGCACAGCGATAACAACGTAAAGACTTGCGTTGGTGCTGAACAAAAAGTATTGCCTTTAGAATGAGGTCATTGGTAGCAACATTAGTTATTTCATTTTATAACAGGCAGCTCATTCCCGTGCTTTAATCCTCATTGGCTAAATTGCGTGTTACGTCACTTGGAATATGCTGTAGACATGTGCTATTTAGCACAAACTATACGCTCGTTATGCAAGACGTTCACTAAATATTTATATGATCTGCATGTTTTTAAATTCTTTAGTAAATCTATATTGCTTCGAATGCTTTCCAGATAAGAAGTACAATCTGAAGAGTTGTAATTTCTGTGATAAATTATTATTTTTCCTCTGAATTGCCTTGTTTTAATTTCACATTATCTTCAATTGCTAGTATCGCTCCCTTTACATGTATTAGCTCAAACTTGCTAGTTTTCATACATAATATTAATTGTTTGATGGTAGGAAATCTTCTGATATATTATTACTAACATTTCTGCGAATAGTCTTCCTGTAGTGAACCTATTCGAAGGGGTGAAGGTAACGTAATGATATTTAACAATTAATGCATTTCGCGCTGCCGAAACTTGGATTTCAAAAGCTTCAGAATTGAACTAACACTCCTTCAACCTCCACATGAAATTTCACCAAATTCTGATAATATTTAACAATTATGATATTACGCACTCCGGCCATCTTGGATTGCAAAATTCAACGTTGAACTCGACACACCTTCAAACCCCCACATATGATAATTCACGAAAATCTTATGATTTTTCGCAATTATCACATTTCGCGCTACCGCCATCTTGAATTTCAAAATTCAAACGTTTTAGTTTCCAAATTGAATTCAGCACCTCTTCAAAACCCACATATGGAATTTCACGAAATTCTAACGACATTTCACAATTATGACATTTCGCGCCGCCGACATCTTGTATATCAAAATGCAACAATTTTAAATTCGGAATTGAACTAAACACTCCTTCAACCCCCACATAAAGTTTCACGGAAATCTGATGATTTTTAACAGTTATGATATTTTGCGCTACCGCCACCTTGGATTTCAAAATTCAACAATTTTAAGTTCGGAGTTGAATTTAGCACCCCTTCAAACCCCCACATGCAAAATTTAACTAAATTCTAATGATTTTAAACAATTTTGTCACTCCTCGCTGGCGCCATCTTGAATTTCAAAGTTCAACAATTTTAGCTTCGGAGTTGATTTCAGCATCCCTTCAGACCCAAACAATCAAATTTCAGGAAATTCTGATCATTATAAACAATTATGATATTACGCGCTGGCGCCATCTTGAATTTCAAAGTTCAACAATTGTAGCTTCGGAATTGTACTCAGAACCCCTTCAAACCCCCACATATGAAATTTCACGAAATTCTGATGAATTTTAACAATTGTGACATTTTACGCTGTCACCATCTTGGATTTCAAAATTGTATATTTGAAGCATCGGTAATGGACTTAGGGCTCCTTCAAGGCCCCACATATAAAATTTCACGAAAATCTAATGATATTTAACAATATGACATTTCGCGCTGGCGCAATTTTCGATTTCAAAATTGTATATTTTGGCCTTGGAAAATAATTCAGGGTTCCTCCAACTCCTCCTCATCAGATTATCTTTTACAATGATAATGTTTCGCGTTGCCGCCGTCTTGGATTACAAATTTCAAAATTTTTAGGCTCGGAATCGTAGTCAGCGTCCATTGGAGCTCCCAGAAATGTTGGCGTTAAAGTACCTATAGAATCACAATAATAGTTTTTTTAGTACTTAATTAATTACATGTTGTATCAAAACTATGAAGTTAAAATTTACTATGAGCAGAATAATAGGATCACAGTTGGCAATATTGTGTATTACGTTATTTACCAAGAGAAACGGAGGGGAAGGGTAAATTACAGGACTTTCGAGCGCTCTTAAAAGTTTCGAGCGCTCGAATTCATAATTTCGAGCAAAAGTATTCGAACAAATCTGTTCGAGCAGATTTTGTTCGATCACACTCTGCTCGCTCGAAAACGTAGTTTGTGCTTCGAGCTCTCGAAATCCGCATGTTACACACCTCTATTCGTCACACCCATACTAAAATCAACACACACCATCAGCAGGTTTTTTCGATTTTGTTTTTCAAAATAGACATGTATATCGATAAAATGAAAAAATAAAAGCGAGACGAAACAATATACGTAAGTTGACGGAGGGAGAAATTTAAACACACATAATGAAAAATTAAAACCGATGGATGCCATTAGGCAAAGGCAGAGAAATGAAAGAGAAAGAGAGAGAGAGAATGGGAGAAAAGAAAAAGAAGAAAAGAACAGGGAGTACAGATAAAAATGTGGAATTTAAATGTAGTAAAAAAGAACCTAACATTATAAAGTGCAGTGTTCACAAATCTAACAGCAAGATAGAAGTGACTTTTGGATTTTATATTTTTTTTCAGGGATATTCGAATATATAAAGGGCGCTTGAAAATTCATTTAGTCACTTTCAATATTGCGACCAAAGTTGATGGTAAGATTAAATAATCATGATTTACAGTTTAGACACATTTAGGGCAATGTCAAAAGTGTAACACACATGCCTTGTTTGTGTGTGGTTCGGCTGCAAATTCGGTTGGGCTCTTTGAACGTACTGGTTCGGAGTACATTGTAATCAGGGATTACGCCAGTATTTTCAGATTGGGGTGTGTAAAGTCAAAATTGGGAGGGTGTAGGTAGCTTTGCAATGTTTCTGTCAATTTTGGCCGCTCGAAAAGTTGGGGTTACTATCGAGGATTTGAGGCTGGCACCCCCGCCCACGGGCCGGGGTCTGTTTGAATCACTGATAGTAACAAACCAGTAGATACCGTGGGCCATACCGTCCATTCCAGACTGCTTATGCAAATTGAACATGGAAAGAAAATGAATGGATGATAATTTTTCTGCTTAATTTCTATCAGAAAGAGCTAAGATTATAATTCCAATAAATGTTCAAAAGCAATATTCGCATCTTCCTATGGGAATATCAGACATTACATGTTTCACATTTCAAACTTGGAAAAGGGAAAACATTGAATATTATGTTGATAAATTAGAGGATAGAAACGAATTTAGTGCCAAACTAATATTAAAACATTAGTCTACTCACATCTTAAAATCTATCTGTTCTGAACATGCCAATCTAGATTACACCTATTGCGAAACTAAAGTTTTAATAATTACAACAATAATGAACTAGTGTTTATAACAATTCGCGCAGATGGAATGAACACGGCAGAGCTGAAACGGGTCACCGGCTGTCGGGGGATGCAAGTTAATTTTGGACTGTGTCATCAGTTTAAGATTCGAACGCATTCTGACGCGGTGATTCGATATAGATCTAATAACCCGCAAGATGAACCAGAGATTTTAATTATTTCATTGGCCTTGAACAGTGTTTATTTCAGGGGTGATCAGGATCGGAGATGTTACCCCGAGAACACAAATGACACGACCTCAAAATTCCCTGTTAATTAGAATTTACAGACCTGGTCAATCGGGTTACCGGGTCACTCATGTTTGGGGCAGTCTCTGTCACCGGGTCATCGAAAGTGGCACGGATTTGGCTGTGGAATACGCACAAACAGAGATAGTGTGTGTAAATTAAGAGAAGAAATAAACATGAATAGAGAGAGGGAGAAGTAAAAGAAGAGGAAGAAGCAGCGAAGACACGATAACAGTACATCAAAAATGAGAGGAAGATCAATGAAAAACATGAAAAGTATATTATCATGATGCTAAACGACACACATACTGTTTATTCGGATTCTGACCAGTGATGCTTCGTAAGTTCTCTACAACGCGGAGATGAATCTCTGTTTGAATACTTCAGTGTATGCGAAAAAGAGACTTGCTGTTGGGGAATCGAACCCAAATTTTCAAATTAGAAGTTCAGAACGATAGCGATACTCCACAGGCGACTTTATCCAAAACGTGCTTAACGAATGTTATAGTGTTTCTTTCAAAGACTAATAACAAGAAAAGTGGATACTTTTAATCAATGACGTGTTTTTACTTTTCCTGGTAACCCCCTGAGACTGGATTTGGACTTTTCCAACCAACATTCGTAAATCGACTCTCTCTCTCTCTCTATAGTGACTCAAGTATTTGATTCCACGGTCTGAAGAATTCTAAGTTTTGTATGAGAAGTAATGATTAGATTCTTCAAGACCACTATCTAAAAAAACTTGACTTGAACAGGATTTGGACCTATGTTGGTTTGCTTTAGTACTTGAAATTCCGGCACTTTTCCTCTACTCCATTTTGCCAACTAAAGACAGAGGCAATGAACTACTAAGTTCATTTTTGGAAATAGCCAACTTCGTTCTGTCAGTTCTTTAAACCAAAATGGAAGCAATTTCGTTTATTCAATCACTTCCCTCTATTTTCCGAAATACCAAAGGCCTGGAAAATGTTCTGTTATAAACAATACCAGCTTATGCAGTTTCTATGCGCCGTGAAAGTTCAAAGTCACGTTTAAGTAATAAGTAATATTATTATTATTATTGCAGTGAAACGTCCGATAATTGACAGTTTTATATTCCCTGTAGAACAGCATTGAATATTATGGAAGTAAACTCTGCTTTGTTTTTCTCTTAAAATGTATTTCCCGGAGCAAAAGTCAAAAGTTCGAATATTTACGTGTTTTTAAACTATGATACGATTATCTACGTGTTTTAAAACTACTTGCTTTCTCATTTTATGCATGTCTTTAAAATGACTCACTTGCAAGAAGGATATTGCAGGATTGTTACATTTTAATTCCTAATATTCCGGGAGTGTTCCTAGGTAATTTGAAATATGCCGGGACTTGTCCCGGGATTAGAATGCTTGTTACCGTGAAAAAAATACAGGGAATATTTCAAATATATTCCCATAGAATAAAAGTAGCCTTGAACATTAGAGAAAGGTGCACGTTACACTGCAAAATCTTGTATTTTAACGTTACAAGGATAAAAAGTATAGTAGTAGCAGAAAGTTAAAATGTAATTGGAAAGTTAATAATAATCCAGAAATCTTCCAAAGGCGGACATTGACATAAAATGTATACTCCTTGTATTGAAAATATTCTGGCATGAATAATGCTGGTAAATAGTGAGAATATACCTATCTTTCTATTGTGTAGAGCCTATATTTATTGCGTACTCTCTGGGAATATTTATTCAGTTACTTAAATTTTATTTAATGGCCAAACATGTGCTGTGCGGTCGAAAGTCCCTTGCATGTTTAAGGGACAATTTCCCTCGGCTTAAAGAAACCCAAAAAAGTATTTCGGGAACATAATATTTAGTGTCTTTTTTGGCTGTTTTTGTTTCGTGCATTTACCTTATATTTATGGGCCAGACACTCACTTATACCTAAGCCGTGATATGTTTAAGGAACTGAAAGAGATAGATTCAAGCTATCTATCTAAGAGCAAAATTTAAAAAAACTAGATGCTTGTTCCCGTAATACTTTTTTCCGTGACTATATCATCTTCTTGGGCATTGAATGTAGGAGTCAGAACCTATATTGAAATATTCGCTGTTTCGAAAATCCCGTGCTGTGGTTATAATATTAATCAAAAACATACACTTCAAAACACACACACGACATTTTTTTATTTTTACCTCCTCTGGCAGTTACACGAAATGTTCACAGAACTACTTTGTAAATAGATGTTAATTTTTTGTGTTAATTTTAACTATGCAAATGTTTGAATCAATCGTAATAATAGTTGTTGTGAATAAAAGACAATGGCGATCACAGTTGTGAGCTTCGGCTTTCCTCTTCCAACATGTCTGGTCAGCGTTGGAGCAGTAGACCAACTCCTCACTCCGGGAGAGACCTCATCCTCATCGATACAATATCTGAATACAATCATATTCAGAAAAAGGGGGAAACCACAAGTAAGCGAAATGAGTGTGTAAGCAAATAAGAATAAGCTTATTTGTTGGATCGTTGGATAACAACAGATTGCTGGCATGGTTATTAGCTTGATTAGCTATGTGCACTTTCCAAACTGAGAATCACAGGTTCGCTTTCCACCTACGCCAGCGTTTCTCAACCTTTTTCATCCTGCAACTAAAAATATTATCGTTGATATGCTGTATTTGACAATAAACATCCAAATTACATTATTCGAAACTATTCAACAAATTACATTATTTTAATAGACCCTAATTATAAAAACAATAAGAAAAATAAAATATCGTCTTCCAAATTTATTAGTTTTAATCTACAAACCCTAGCTAAATTATTTTTTTCACCTTCTCTTGCAACCTCCTCACACACAACTTATGACCCCTCTGGGGGTCGCGATCTCCACGTTGAGAAACCCTGACCTACGCCAATATAATTTTCTTTCAAAATCGTAAAATATTTTATTCACTTGATGCTAAATATTTTACTCTCCCAAGTAATTGGGAGAATAATATACACCAACCTCATTTGTAAAACTCCAACTTACCTTAGAAAGTAGGGGAAATGCCGCTCGTATTTTTAACCATTATTATACTACTCAGAAATTGATTCTTTGTGCATGCAATAATGCCTGATATAAGTTTACTTAAAGAAATGCAATTCTAAAATAGTACATATTACCAAAATCAAGAAACCAGTGATATTCCTTAGGTGAAAACAATGCGGATTTAGATCGAGCAAGAACAAGAAAGCTCCGTTAATTTCTCCTGTCCACCTGGTATGTTCTGTCTGTTAGCTACCTTAAAATATTGGACCTCTTAATTTTGATTCCTCCATCTGTAATGGAGGCTAGCACCTAAAGGAAAACAAGTACAGAGAAACTGAATTTGGGTTCAGTGATCTCGATTTATCCAGCTGTTTCTAATTTTTTGTTTAAAATTGGCAGACGCTTTTCATTTGGTTAGCCTTCTGCATTTTAAGAATTCATGCAAGTGATTAAATTACATTAAAGTAGATAGAGTCACTGACCTAAAGTTTGACGTCAGCGAATATGACATCGATTAAACTGCTCTTTTCTAAACATTTTGGTATGACTATTAAAACTGTCGGTATAATTATTAGACTAAACTTTGAAATGGTTAACCCTTATTTAAGGAATGGTAATCGTTGTTAGATTTCCTTGCATTTGACAGAAACCAAACTATTACGTCCATGCAATACGAATATAGATGACGGAGCTATGTGAGAAAAGAAGAGCAAGCTTCGGGGTTCGAACTCGCGTCGCCAGCTTTATGGACGAAAAGGAAAAAAAAATTGACACTGCGCGCACGGCCACGAAGACATCAGATTGATAAGCTTTAAGGTCAACTCTTATTGAAATAAAAGCAAAGTAAAAGTTATATAATACTGATTTTTGTTTCAGTTACAGTGTTTCGTGCATTTATGAGTTAATCTCTATTGACTACTATTTTGTTAGATTCTATACATATGAAAACCATGTTATATAATTTGTTAAAAGTTTCAAAACCCGTATTTAACGTCCCAAGTGGGAATAAGCAAAACTTCATCGTTTATTATTAGACATAGCAACATCGCTGTATTATAATTTATTTTATGAACAATAAAAACAAGAGAAAAGTTCTAATTACTTTTATTCACATATATTTCGCTACATCACGAGTAGATATACAAACATAATTTTCTTCACAAAGATTAGTACTAGAAAACTGCACTAATACACTCATTGTATTAAAACCCGCGCAGTGGTCACTCATGTTGTTGCAAGGTTGCCACATAGTTCAATTTCTGAACTTAAACTTTCTAAGAGCTGCTAAAGAGTGCGCTATGATTATAATTGACTGAGTGTAAAATAACCATGGACCTGAAAGACTTCGGCCATGTGGGTTACGCGAGTAGGCAAGTTCTATACCACTAACATTATTGCAAGTTCATGTAGTTTTTTTCTTTTCTTATTCCACAGAAGTTGAAAATGTGGAGATAATTTTGATGCTAAGCGACTTCAGTCAGTAAGTTAGTCCGTTCGGAAATTTACAAAAACCTACACTTTCGTGCAATATAGATATATGATGCCGAATCAAATTCAATCCTGAGGCACTTGCTGAAGTAGGAAACCTAATGGTTGTAGGTTCGAATCGCCTGCAAGTGACGACTTTTGATACTTAAATAAAAACTGTCAAAGGTTTTAATTTGTGTTACGTTCAACTTGTCATATTGCACGAAGTGTATTATAACTTTTAATTGCAGTTTTAACTTCTCCATTTGCTAATGACATTTTTTTTGGTGATGTTAGCTTCGTTCAGGCTGGTTTATGTTAAAATAAAAGACAATAAATGATCGTAATTTAACGTGGCAATACTTACCCTAAACTGGATTTATTCTTAAAACTGCCATAATATATTCATTTCATAATTCGACATAACAAAAAGGACATGCATACATATGTGTTTACTTACTACAGAATACATACAGACAAAATATATCACATATACTCAATGTTATATTTTCCTCGCATTTGAACTTCATAATTCATGAGGGCTGTCTTTCGTTGGCAAGATGGAGTAGGGAAAACGCGCTGAGCATTCTTGTACAAAAGGAAACCAACATTGGTTCAAATCCTGTTCAAGTTGAAGATATTTTTCAAAGCGAACTTGAATAATCTAACCATCACTTCTCATACAAAACGGAGAATATTTCCAAATGTGGAACGAAGCACCTGATTTATTATAGAGAGGAAGATGATTTACGAATGTTGGTTGGAAAAGTCCAAATTAAGTGTCAGGGGGCTATCAGGACAGTTTCGTAGAAACATACACTATAGTATTTGTTAAGCACGTTTTGGATATAGTCGCCCGTTGAGTATCGCTATCGTGCTGGACTTCTAATTTTCAAAATACAATATGAAGTTTTATCGCAAGTAATATTCCGCAATTCATGCTGGGTTGTCCCGCAATTTCAACGTGAAAAGGTGGTCACCCTATAATAAGGTGAAGTTAAAAATTATACCATTGTAGGAAGAAAGTTTTGACTTAAAAAAGTAGAAAATGTACAATCGTTAATTGAATCATGCATTTGTATGCAAAAATGTTAAATATATGCTCTAACCTCAAAAATATACACGATATGCACTAAAAAACTGCACCATTTCACCCCAAAACATATCGATATACCCTTGTAAATAAAACATGCAAATATAATAAATACTAACTCTGTTGCAAACCCATCATTTACTTTGTTGATCTATTCAAATCCACAGAAACAATAATAACGTTTAGATATAAAACTCCTTTCAATTTTATTCATTCTCATAGAGTATTAATACACTTTGCACTTTTATGTCATAGCAGATCTAGCAGCAGATAGCTGGTGCTAGATAGCAGATAGCTATTTAGCCTATCTAACAATTTCACTTCA
>JAGDQP010060950.1:0-12118 GCA_022664845.1 Lepisma saccharinum
TATATGCAGATAATGTTTGATTAAGATGTTCTTCAATTTCTTTATCTGAAGTGCAATCAGTCTATATTTTTGACGATTCTAGACAACTCGAGACGTAAGAAAAGGCCGGCCGTCGTTTGCTTTCAGTGAGCAGAGGAGAGAGGGTGCGAAGATGTCGTAGCTTCCGTGGGGGGGGGGGGGGGGAGAGTACTTAGCTTTCCTAGTGAAATACTATATTAAAACCTGCGTTATATTCTGAAATTGTACTTACTAAAGCACAACTAAAGCCTAGGGCTATCTAACTTAGTGAGTGTAAAGGGTAATTGGTATAACAGAATCTACTTATTAAGCTCCGTGAAAACAGAAAAACATAATGAGAACTAGGTACGTATCTAGAAATTGCTTTTGGAAGGTGTTCACGGTGTTAATATATTTATTTACTCATTCTTGTAATAACTGCAATGGTATCATGTTTCAATATGGAATCCCATATGCCGCATTGGGGCGAAAAGTTCCTCCTTACTCGCTTCGACTCAAAACGTTAATAGATAAATAAAATGAATGAGTTTATGGGGCGGTAACAGCACTATGACTTACGCCCGTCACGATCAAACGTTAATATCTTGGCCATTTTCTTTTTAATCGAATCATTTTTTATAAACGGAAAATTAAAGGTGTAATAAAATGCTCCACAAAAATGAATAGAAGTGTTATTTATATTTCACTGACCGTTTTATAACAAAAAAAAAAAAAAAAAACTTTAAATCAAAAAAGATGTCCGTAAATTATAACTTAGTGTTCATTATAGGTATACGATTCATATTGCTAGTAAGGTAAGTTAGTTTATCTACAAAGAAAAAAAAAAGTTCATAGATATCGAACGAACGGTTCTCGAGAAAACGAGTTCTACAACGAACGCTGCCCCCCCCCCCCAAAAAAAAACTAAGATGGCGACCATTCAAATCGGCCAAGATGATCTATCTATACACAGGGACAAGTGGCTCAAGCGGAAGCTTGGCTGACAAGCACTGCGTTGCAAAAAGATCACGCAAATTATATATTGTTGTTCTTCTTAAGTGGTGTCTGCTTTGTTAGTGTGTATGTATGTTTTAATTACAATTAATCCTCCGAACAGTCCATTTCCAAAAATGTCAGTCTCTTTATTTGTTAGTTCTATCCGACAAACACGGCCATACTGTCTCCCGAGATTATGACTTATTTTTTTGTCCTTATAGTAGTATCAGTGGTATTATTAAATAATAATAATAACCATTCGTCAATTATTTGTATTGTGGTCGTTACTATTTTTTTCACACCTCTATCTCTTACTATAACTATGCAAAATTGACGCTTACACTTTTATTTCAATGTTACGTTTCATGAGCTTCTTAACTGTATAGTAAATAAATAGCGAGATATGCACTAACAAGGAGGCCGTCAATGAGATCATATCAAAACTTCCCCTGAAATATTGATACAAGAATCTACGTCCTATAGAGAGGTAATATAGACAAAAATAGCTGCCCATATTAACTGCAAGGTACCGAGATAGGAGCTGGAATATTGGTCCAAATGTACAAAAAGTGTATTTCTTATAATTCAATCAACAGAAGTCACTTCTGCTTCACTTTCGTCTTGGAATGAAACATTGCCGCGTTGCAGCGTCACCTCCCACATCACAGCACTCCTCGCCAGGGACGTATTTAGGGAGTCTGGAGTTCCCGAAATTCAGATTTTTTGTAGATCCAAAAGTTTGCCTATTTTACCCTCCAAAAAAATGAATTTCGGGGACTCCAGACCCTTAAATACGTCCCTGGCAAGGAGTGCTGCGGTGTGGTAGGTGACACTACAGCTCGGCAGTGTTTGATTCCAGGACGAAAGTGAAGCAGAAGTGACTTCTGTTGACTGAATCATAAAAACTACACTTTTTTGTACACTTCGACCAATAAATATTCCAGTTCCCTATATCAGTACCTTGCAGTTAATATGACAGCTAATTTTTTTTTTTTTTTGTATATTCCCTCTCTATAGGACGTAGATTTTCCTAGCAAAATTTCAAGGTAGGTTTCGATATGATCTCATAGACAGTCTCCTTGTAAGAATAGAAGCAGCGTATAGGCTATACGGACATCGACAACGAAGGAAATGGCATATGATTATAGGAAATGTACACCATTAGGTAGTTCAAGGATACCGTCTCCGAAACCTTAAAGAAGGCTAGTGATTGGCAGAACGTACAACAGTTTAGTTCAGGTTCCCTTTCCCACGAACATCCACACAGAAAGCTTTGGTAAAATATTTTTATATGGGCCAGTCTAGTAACTTTGGACTTTAGCCCGTCACGATTCGCCTTGAGCTGTTACAATCCACACCCATGCTCCTGCCGGGACTCAAAACTCGGGACCTTCGAACCGATGGCCTACACCCGGCCAGAAGAAAGCTTTGGTGCTCAGTTATGACTGATAAAAGTATGTCTAATTGTTCTTTACTGAAAAACTAAAAAACAAAAAGGAAGCACCTGTGCTCTAACACGTGTTTATAGGACAATACTTTTAGCTATCGTCAAACTTTATAGGGTGTAGACAGCACGAAAAATGATCAATCTTTAAAAACGGCAACTGGTATCTATGTATGTATGAAACAGGTCAAACCAGACCCAAATGACCAGACTGTGTGTAATCCGGCAACCCTCGAATGCTGACTAATGCTTCACACCACACAAGTACTTCAGTTGGGGGTTATTTGCATATCCCCCTGAGAATATTTTTGTTCTTTCCGGGGACATGAGACTTATTTTTACGCCTACGTTATTATTAGTGTTAGGAACTTTTCGAAGTCCAATTTTTCGTGCTCTGGGGGTAAAACCCCTGTCTATTTCACCCCACTGAAAGAAACGCAACAATGTATAATAAGGAAGAATCAAAACTCCCCTCTCCTCCGGGTTACGCTAAGTCCCAAGGATAGACCGAGTCCAAAATTTGACCTGGTGACCCGTTACAGCTCTGGTACGTATATTGTAAAAATACCACAAAAGAAATTTCTAGGCTTGAAATATTTTTTTAAAAACTGCCTCATGAATCAAGATCACTGAACCCAAATTTGAAGTATTTTCTTCGAGTTCCTCCTATTTCACGAGATACTACTACAGGGACTTTTGATATACGCAGTACCCAGTAAAATAAACGCCCATGTATTTTCCCAAAATGGGTAACCCCCTTATTTTTTACTCAATCAAAAGGTGTCAAGGAATCATCCGTGTGTCTTATCAACGTTGCCTTAGTCCCTACGCTACGTCTGTGTGTGTCAACCATGAAATTTCGGAAAGTGGCCTCAATATAGGGTGCGTAGGATATATGAGAACATGAGAGGTGTAACCCAAAACTTTTTTTGCAACTAATGTATACGCGTTGTCGTTACAATTGAGTCATTCCATGTTAGATGAAGACAGTCCACAGGAAAAATTTACCTCACCATCTCAGATTTTTTTGGTATGTTAGCAGCACCTGAAGAGAAGCATCCAAAAATGTAATATTGTAGTCCTGTGTCATATATTTCTGGAGTTACAACATATTTCTTTTTTTTTCCTCCGAAATTTGAAGCCACATTAATTTAAAATGCTTGTGTGTTTTGTCTTAAATAAGATAGTTCTTGTGTCGTTGTGAAGGTCTTGGACAGACCATTCATCTGATAATCAACACTTGACCCTCACTATGAAATTGAAAATCTCACCTTGAACTTTGGCCCTTTGACCTTGAATAACAAGAATGACGTCACCACCTATTTTTGTGAAACTTTCGGAGAATAATGGTCTTTTATTGGTAAAGACAATAGCAAATTTCCATAATGGGACATGCATGGGAAGATCAGCATTTTTAAAATTTTATTTACGGTTGTTAAGTATTTTTGGCACAAGCAAAGGATATATTGTTTATACTTATGCCCCCCCCCCCTTCCCCCCCGTTGCAGTCTGATTAAACAACATTGTGAAGTGTCATTGTATTGTTAAGAGACAAGTATTAAGAAAAATGATGGTAGTAATCTGGTTCGTACGTCTACGGTCATGAGAATGGGGAATCCAACATGGCCACCGCAACATGCGCTTTCTAGTATTCAAGTGACCATATCTTTGGATTTTTTTTACACCTAGAGTTATAGCGTTGGTGTCTAATTGTAAGGTTTTATTAACAAAATTGTTACCAAATGATGGAAGCCACTTGGGTAGTCCATCTTAGGATATCGAGAGGGAGAATCCATCACGATTGCCGGAATCAGCCATTTCTAGTAGTATACAGGTAGACACATGTTTGGAACTACTGCACCAAGAGCTATGATTTTGGCGTACAACTTTAGTGTTGTCCGCCCGTAACGCTGGCGCCTCAATGAGTAGAGAGAAACTGACTTCAGATTCCAAATCAGTAACCTTGACATTTTACCCCTCTCATTTTCAATCTGCTGACACTACAAACTCCATGTTTCTACTATAGGGCTATGAACGCTTTGGAAATTCGATATCTCATATCACACTTGGGTGTTCTTTGGTTTATCTCTGACTTACACTATTTTCTTCGCCTTTATTTCCGATAGCTATAACAGTGTGTGTAGCTTACAGTTACAAATTGTCTTTATGATATATTTTTTACTATACGCTTTTCAGTACATCAGTAGCTGGGTTGGCGGTTGAACACTTTCAAACTCGAGGATAATCATTATCTTTTTAAGTCCTAGGGGTGGACACCACAAAAGGCCTACGTGCAAGTAACATTAATAAGATTTCCGAAAAAAAAAAAAAAACTGGGGCCGTCGCAAGTTCATACAACTGCTCGTGCTATCAATAATTTTGTTTCATATTGAAACACTTTTTTACGTGAAAATCATCTTTCTCCCACTTCTACCAAATTCTAGTTCACGTTCGATTTTATTTTTTACTAATTTTTACGCTGTAAAATACATAAGAAAAAGGATGTAAGCAACTGTAATTTATTCCATGCCAGCTGAAGAGTAGAAGAAAGTCATTCTAAGGGCGCTATTACACTGTTGAGCTTACTGGTCATCTTGCTTGCCCATGCTTCCTCGACGAGCAAGCCCAACAGTGTAACAGCGCCTTACACTGACGATCTTGCTCGTCGAGGAAGCTGATCAGCAAGCTCGATAGTGTAATAGCGTTAGGCAGTGATTTTCAAACTATGGTCACAGATCTTCTGAACGTATCTTTAAAAAAAAAAAATATCCTTCATGATAACAACCAAAGGAGCCAAACCGCAAAATACTTTATTCATTGTTTTTAAGATTTCTTCACTAACTCTCGCCTGTTTATTTTGTTTACTGTCAGGCGTGCAGTTTCTTAAATTAATGGGATCTCATCATCAATTATTCCTTAGTATGAAATATATTATATATATATATTTTTTTATACAACATTTCAATCTTCTGAGCCGGATTATGTCCCCGCGTTCTATCCCCGATGGCGACGCAAGTCATTTACAGTTCACTTAAAAGCCCTTGGCGATGGCCGATAGCTTTGCGCGCTCGCTTTGTGCGCGTGGTCACAAGATCAGTTCCCACCGGAGTTCCCTGAACGGAGTGGTTCGGAGTCCACTTTACCAAAAACTGTAGGGTCGTTGTTAGAAGCTCCACGGTTCGTTAAGGACGTTAATAACAATTCAAGGAGCGACAAATGATACATCTGCCTCAGGGAAGAACTATCTTAGAACTGTTAGATTCAAAACAATTAAATTACGAATGAATTTGAATGTTTATTTACGGCCTTGAGGCATCTAAGGCTCAGGCCTGGATAAGTACGGGGGAAGATCCGGGAAGGTGTCGGTTAGGGCCTATGTTGAAGGTGCCATCCCGTCATTGAGGAAAAAAAACTAGAAAACCCTCAGTCAGGATAGTCGGCCGCTGGGATCGAACCCACGACCTCCCGAATGCTACGTTAATAATTAAATTACGATTGCAGTTCTAGTACCATGGTAGATGATTTCATTAAATGATACAACACATCAGAGAGAAAAGTGACCCAGCCGCCGTAGTCCAACAGGTAACGTCGTGGACTTCGAATTAAACCTGATATAACGAAACTGGGCCAACATTGCACGCAACACCATTCCTCCCAGTGAAATGGAGAATTATTATATATAATACCATTTTAATTGAAAATTGTGGTTTAGTGTTGTTTTTTTTCGCATTACAATTAGCACAGATTTGTTAAATTAAGTATCTTCATTGATATACGATACTTTAATTCTAAATCTTAAATAATGCGGTTTGTTCTTTCCTGTTGAATGTGTTCATGAACTTGACATGTTCTTTTTAACTTTAAAATAAAATGAAAACAGAAAAATAATACAATTTTAACATTTATTTTTGTCTGTCCTACAGTGTAATAACTTTAATATCAAGTGTTTATGATGATAATGCATTTTAATGAGTTGTTGAATTATTATCCATATATTTTGGTACTTGATTACAAGAGTTGCCGATGTAGGTTGACTGTATCAAGTAGTGGTCCGTGGTGATTGAAAGTTTGAGAACCACTGTTTCCTGTTATCTCCAATCTCTTCGATATATTAGATGCCGGTATTTTAGGTAAGAACTGATGCTAAAAACAAAAATTTTGCTAGTAAATCATACCTGAGAAAAGATACCCAGAGGTCTCTAGTTTCCACAATTATAGGGGTTTCCCTGATTTCATATACAGGCTACGTAGGCTGATCAAAAAGTGATGGACATTTTAGGGGGTAACTATACACTTGAAATCGACCTGGGGTTATGTTAGTTTAAAGTTTGATATTTAGTGTATAGTTATAAAAAAAGATAACCGGTATTCCTTGATTTACAGGTGTGTTGTGCTGCTGTAGTTCGTTACCGCCCACATCCCTACAGTTAGTCAAAGTAAGAGCCGTAATATGCTGTAAAATTTGCTTGAAAAAAAATCTGCCTTAAAAACTTACGGACTAGTTCTCACCTCATTCAAATTTTGTGCTTTAAATGTTGTTGATCTTATTTTGTAGGTGTAGGAAATAAAGTTTTCAGAGAAAACTAGGCCTACAAACACACACCAACAACTACAAGCAAACATATTGATGGGGCAGAAAAAAAATGTTTGTTTGTCTGTGTGTGTGTCTCGTTCTCTCTCGCTCTCGTGTCTTGATCAGCATGTGAAAGTACATGTAAATTTCGGCCACTCGAGTGGAATTACTTTGGGTGATATCGAAGATATAACAGTCAAATTCTGTCTGGAGATTGTTCAAAAACTGTGAAAATACTCGTATGTTTTTAAATTACTGAAAGAAATGGACAACAAATACACAGTAATGGGTACTGGATAAAGCCGCTATCTGTTTGGAGGGTATGCTATTCACGGCCGCCATATTGAATCTTCATTGATTCTCTTAAATGGGAAAGGGGTCATGTAATATATTATTCTGAGCTAGAGCTTTATTGAAAATACGTTTCTGAAGTTGGTTTTGCTGTAAATGTATTATTGTGAGAGATAATTAAGGGTGTGTGACATGGGGGTATGATGCAATAGCCTGGAAAACACTCATTTCGTTTTGAAATAACGAACGATATGAAACGCAAATGAATAAGAATTGTTTCTGGATATAGTGCCTTATCGATATGGATTTGTATTCATTTAGGTTTCATTTCTTTCGTTATTTCAAAACAAAATGGATGTTTTGAGGTTATTGACATACAAGTGTCATATACCCTTATCTCAAAATAATACATTTACAGCAAAACTGACATCAGAAACGTAATTTCCGTAAAACTCTAGCCCAGAATAACATATTATACACGACCGGTCGCAACCCTCTTCCCATTTAAGAGAATCGACTGAGATTCAATATGACGGAATTCAAGATGGCGGCCATGAAGAACATACCCTGCAACAGGTAGTGCTTTGTACACAGTACCAAGTAATGTGTGTTTGTTTTCCTTTTCTTTCACCAATTTAATATCGTAAGGGCATTTCTATACTTTTTGACCACTCTCTACAGACAAAAATCAAGCTTTTATATCATTCCGAAATAATTGCGCTCGAGTGGCCGAAATTTGCATGCGCATATTCTAACCATGACGAGAGTAAAAAGTATATGCCTCATCAGTTTGTTCGTTTGTAAGCAGATTCTGCCATCCAGTTCGTGTTTATAATGAACCAAAAAGAAATTTGCATTTTGACCATTTTAGTACTTAATGACTTCGACCCTTTTGAATTCTATTAGCTGTTAAGATTTTAAAATCCTAAAAAAAACATTCATGCCGCAGTCGGAATTCGATCCCTGAACCTCCTTCGAGATGTTCGCCTGATCCCGCAAGACCACATACATAGCTAATGCAGTCGGAATGTTTGTATTGTAGCGAATCAGCAGTACATATTACCAATTACGGCAAATGTGTTCAGGATAAAATATTCGCAAAGGAAACAAAAAATCAATGATTGTTCGAAAATCTGTACTTTGAAGAACAGTATGAGTTCTTACATCCAAACTCACCCTCCCTTTATTATTTATAGATGCAAAGTATTATTTAAGTATTTTAATAGGATTTTTTTAAAAACATTTTAATGCACTGTACTGAAAGTAGAAACTGTGAAGGAACAAAATGATATCTTTAAAATCCATTTTAAATATAACTAATGAATGATTCGAATACAATTTCAAGTACCGGACTGATTGACCTAATTTTTATAGTACTGGGTGAAAAAGGTTTTTTTTTTTTCGAAATGTTGTTTATATTACCCCTATTACTCATGTACTGTGGATCAATGAAAGCTTCATAACATTTAATTTAGCTTATCAGGTCGCGGTGGCTCAGTAGTAGAGCGCTCACCTCTCGTGCTCGGGGTCCCCGGTTCGATCCCGCTTCATGCCATGTGGGCTTTGTGGTACACGAACATCGTGTGCTTGTTTTTTCTCAGAGTTCTCCCAATTTCTTCATTCATCATCATCCATTCATCCTGTGCAAAAGTCGCCTAAAGGTTTTAAAATAAAATTCAAATTGTAGCTTCTCAATATAGAAAGTGATGGCTACCAGTGGAAGTTGACATATTAGCCGTCATATTTCCACTAATTTTCTTGCCCATACTTTTATTTAATTCTTGTCTGGGCCCACATTTTCTTTAAGGGTCTCATATTGCCCCGAGTTCCCCTATGTTTTTTTCTTTCTTATTAAACATTGTTTCTTAAAATTTATCAGCATGTAATAACAAGGGTAACACAACATTTTCGACCAAAATTCTAAATAAATTTTAAGTATAAAATTTTAGTAGTTTTTTTTTCCTTTACATTCTCTTCTTTAGTTTACAATGGTTCGTGGTGTCATCAAATCTTGGAACGTTAATTAAACTCATTTTCCCACGTCATAGAATTATGGAATTTTGCAGAGCGACGTAAGTCCGGTGACAATACAATATTCTATTGCTACTTTCACATATTTCTATATATTTATACATTTTAAAAGCAAATTTAAATATTATTTGGTATTCTCAACTTCTTTATCCTAAAATAAATACTAGCATGATAAGATAAGATAAAATGAATTGTATGGGCGGTAACAGCACTATCGCTTACGCCCGTCCCGAAATACTAGCATGAGTTTTCCTGGTTGCAGAACACTTTGGGATTTTGGTCACAAAACAAATTTAGCTTGAGAAAATGTATCCGAGCATCGAAATGACTCGAAAAAAAATAATAAACTTTTTAAAGCCATGCTTTTCTTAATTCGTACTAAAAAGTAAAGAACATCATTTCAATAATTTATAAAGTGACTGTGTATAAGCTCGCGCGTTTTTTTTAGTCATGCATAAACAAAATTATTTTTGTTACTTTTTAGTACGAATTGATTTAGTACGAATTAATGTCTTCAAAAGTTTTTTTTTTTTTTTAAGTTTTGTCTTAAGTATGAAGAAAATATTGGTCCTCTTATTTTTCAAATTCTGTGATAAATACAAATTTTTCTCTAGGTTAACCTGCATTTAGAAAACAAGTGATGTTTGCCCAACTTCAAGACAGTCAAACAGAACACACATTTATTATCTCAGTGGTAGATCGTTGGGGTAGCATTCGGGGGGTTGTGGTTCGATCCCAGCGGCCGACCATCCTGACTGAGGTTTTTCCAGATTTTTTTTTGTCATAGCAGGCATATTCCGGGATGGCACCTTCAACATAGGCCCTGGCCGACACCTTCCCCAATCCTTTCCTCTGCGCTATCCCGACCTGACCCTCAGATGCCTAAAGGCTATAAATACAATTCAAAAACACATTTATTATGTACGGCCAATATCTCAAATTTTCTACTCATTCCGCCTGGGATATACGAGGATTCACATAAAAACACCATTTTTTTTCTGTGCGTGATAGATTTATATGTAGAAGTCCCCCTCCCTCTCAACTTTTAGGCGTAAACTTAATTTTACTTTGTACATCTGTCTCAATCAAAGCAGCTAAAAGAGTAACTGAATCGAGCGGCCATAGCTCAGTTGGTAGGGTGTAGGCTTAGTACCAGCAGGTTCTGGGAACAATCCCGGCTGCCGCCAATCCTGATTGAGTTTTTCCAGCGTTTTTCTCACATTTTGTCAGTCATACTAGCCAAATGCTTGAATGGAACCTACTAACTGTATTCTGGCCTACCTTTCAACATAATCTCTCCCACCTTATCCCAGCCTGAGATGCCTAAAGGCCAAAAAATAAATTCAAACAAAGAGACTGAATTCAAGTTTGGGGTGAGTGACCTCCTGTTGTTTTCTTTTAGATCTGATGAGTGATGACACTTCAGTGGCAAGTCCTTTTCATATGATTAGTTTTCTTAATTTAAAGAGTTTTGTATTATGTATTTTAAATGTGTGTAAATACATAAACACACTAGTATTTACATTCTTTAGTTCACAATCGTTTGTGGTGTCCTTAAATCTTTCAACGTTATTTAACTCATTTCCAGACATCATACAATGATGAAAATTTGTACAGCAACGTATAAGTCGAGTGACAATACAATATTCCATTGTTACTTTCATATATTTCTAAATATTTATATATTTTAAAAGCATATTTTAATACATATATATATATATTTTTAATATGGGCTTAAATACTAGCCTGCAACGAAGTGTCGTTTGACTGGTTGCAGAACACTTTAGGAATTGGGTCTAAAAATGTTAGCTTGAGACAAAATATCCGAACATCGAAATAACTCGAAAAAAAAATAATTAGAAAAAACTTTTTTTCGTAAACAATTCGTACTGAAAAGTAAAAAAATAATTTTGTTTATGCATGACTAAAACGAAAAGCATGGGGCGTGCCAATTCACGAATTTATAAAGTGACTGTATGTGTGAGAGCGCCCCATGCTTTTCTTTTCAATCATGCATAAACAATAATATTTTTTTTTACTTTTTAGTACGAATTGATTACGAAAATTGTGTCTTTAAAAAGTTTTTATTATTATTTTTTTTTTCTTTACTAACGAACTTCCGTACGTTGTAGGGGCCGCGCTGGCTCAATAGTACAGCGCTAACCTCTTGTGATTGGGGTTGTCGGTTCGATCCCAGCTAATGTCATGGAGGCTTTGTGGTGGACAAACACCGTGTACGTGGGGTTTCTTGGGCATCTTTCCTTTCCTCTCACTTTCTTCATTCCACCAATCATCCCACCATCATCCATCCGGCCTCAACCAAAGTTGCCTAAAGGACTTCAAATTCAATTTAAATTTAAATAGAGTTTTGAAGCGCGTACTCTTACACAAAACAATGAAAGACGAAAATACAGTACCGTACTGTGTAAATAAAGATTTTATTTTCAAATACAGTATTGCAAGATTTTACATTTCAATTTTTCTCATTCCTATGTATAGTATGCACGAACATATTATAATTGTACATGTACATTACGTCCGTACATACTAGGGATAACTTTTAAACACACTTAAAGACATTTTTAGTTCTTTATAACTGTAAAATGTACTCTACTGTAAGGAGTCGTCCAGGGGAGGGATGGAAGGAGTCGTTCAGAGCCTAAGTTGAAGCAATTGTCTGCTGTGACTAAGAAAAACACTAGAAAAGTTAGGATGGTCGGCCGCTGGTCTCGAACCCAGGAGCCGGCCGGGTGGCCATCGGCTCGAAGGTCCCGGGTTCGAGTCCA
>JAGDQP010060954.1:0-12118 GCA_022664845.1 Lepisma saccharinum
TGTTTTTACATTATATAGTATTAACTTACATATATTACGTATGCATTACTACTCCACTTGAATTAGCTATGTTAATGCTAAATTTTGGCTTTATATTGTGATGTATTTCTCTTGTGTTTATATTTTGTTGATACTATTGACAGTATGGATTGATTATATGTTACTAAGCATTCCTGGTAATACAAAAAACAAACTTGTAATTTACATTTTACAGAATACCATAACTGGGCATACGCCCGTTGTATTCTGCCTAAATAAATAAATAAACAAAATTAATGTGTTGATGATAGTGACGCAATCGCTATGTGAGAACCGGAATTTTTCACTGTACACCGTAATTACTTTATATAAAAAAAATTCTTCCTTTCTTGTTTAGAATGCACAAATACAAATCCATGCGCTGGCGTCTATATGGAAATTCGATTTTGCTCTAGACCCCATAGAGAAGTACCCAGATAGGCTTTGATTTTTACGAGATTAGAAATGAAATTTAAGATATTAAACTATGTAATATCACTCTTAATACTCACGTAGTCTTTATATATTAGATGTAGAATGTTAGTAGTAAATAAATCTCAACATAATTTAAATTAGTCTGCAAACGTAGTCCCTCCCTCATGGGTTCTCCAAGGACAAAATCATACTTACGTTTGTACTTAGTTTCTATCCAGATGTTATTTATTTTAAGATAAAAGAGTTGTACTAGTGATGACAATTCAAAACGATGGGCAATTTGGTCACCTGTAACAGCACTGAGTTACAGTGAATTACACTTATAGTTACAGTGATATTTTCATACCGCAGACCATGAGCTGTCGTAAATGCAATTCCGTAGCAAAGAACAAAAAAACTTTCCCCGTAACACTTGTTTAGTTGCCAGTGAAGGTTAGAATTACGTGGAAACATAACCCACTTTCCACTCATTTTTTTTAATTTGACCACCTCCCCCGTATAGATATTTCTTGATCACCAGTGGTTACTCCAGTATCACAAATTAATTCACCATACACTTTTCCTAACTCATTTTTCGTACGTCAGAAACTTTCACAGTGATATGCTTTGTAAGGACTGAATCATTATGCACATAATATATGTTTGTTAGGTACTTTTGAGCCTTATATCTCTAAAACGACCTCGAATTCAGGACTAAGATTTGACGCTTAAGTTATCGGTAATGCACTTTCATTTGAGCTTTGTGTGATTTCCCAACTCCATTATCACGTACTGAATGTTAACTTATCAGCAAACGTTGCACGTATATATAGAGAGGATGAGGACAAGAGATTTGGATTAGAATAAATTTCTAAAAAAATTTACTCATAGCAAGAGCGGCGAACTCTTAACCGTTTCGCAAATATGTGCAAATATGCAGTAAAAATTAAGTATCAGAGACATAGTGTACTGTCAACGGTAGAGTAACCGTTAACCCTTACTGGTAGTTACCTCCCTGAAACAAGTTTAAGAATACAAGAAAAAATAATTACCCTGGTGGTGAACATCATTATGTTGTGATGAAATAGATATCTCAGAAATAGTCATGGATGTGAGAAGATAATTAGAACAGATCTTCACCAAAACGAAGTACGGAACATTTTTGTTGAGAGAAAGAGTCGCCAAAATGTTAGTTTGTAGATATGATGGGAAAAGGAACAAACGTTTATAACTCTCATGCAATTTAAAACCTCTCTCTTTGTATACTGTATTTCGTAGTCGAGGTGTGCATTGTCAAATCGTTTGGGCTGAGTGAGAAAGTATAAGCTTATTCATTCGATTCAACAAGATCATTTTGGAACCTAATTCCTTTCATTTTCAGTAGAAATAGAACAAATATATAAAAGGACTACTGCAACTTGTATTTCAAGTCAAGTTCCTTTGTCTTAGATTTGAATTAATATTTTATTATCTACATTATAATAAGGCTGGGCACCAAATTGAATTATGTACTGTATTTAAGGTCAATTTAAGGAGCATAATTATTTGCTTGCCTCTTTTGCTCAATTACGAACATCTTTATTTATTTATTTATTTCAGATTCCTTAGGTTATGTTAGCGTAGCTAGTTCATGCCAGGTTAGATTACCTTACGCTACAGTAGTTAATTTTCTCTGAACTAGAGTATATCAAATTATTTAAATCACTAAGCGAGGAGTGGAACATCATAATATATATTTTAATAATATGGACCATTGCAGTAGTTTGCGAAAGTATTTTCAAAACGCAACTTCTGAAAACGTAGATTCATTATTAGACTAGTCCATTTTTTAGGAATTCCATATCCCATAAGCAGTTTTGCGGAATTATAGGCAAACTGGTTAGTTTGCCTAAACAATGTACGCTGAATTCAAATATCATGTTTGCCAAAGTCAGAAATGCTTTGGAAATTCAATATGGCGTCCACAATCCAATATGCCGGCGAGGACGAAAAAAACCAAATAGTCTATATAAAATCGAGCAACACAATTATTTTTGGCGAAATTTAATTTAATATGTTGATTCAACCATTAGCTCGGAGCTTACATTAAGACGCCCTAACATGTTCTCCAATTTGAGGATGTCACCCTTACAACTGTTGCTTCGTTGACGAGTATTGTGGATCGTTCTCCAATGTATGTATACACGAATTCTCTGTGTGACTGTTAGTGTACCGCACTTGCTCACTATCTAAGACTTTTTATCTGTTTTTTTTTATGTGAGAGGTGTACACACTTTGTGTGCATTATGTATAAACCTCTTGTGAAGTAGCAGGTTATTATATAGAACAGTAGGCCTTAATTTGCTCAAGTGTGGATTGTATATTATGTGAACAACTTTCAATAAGTTGGTTTCTATGGATTGCATTAGTCGATGTCTGTGCAAGTGTACCGATTTCACTTTAAACTCTAAATTAATAATTATTTGTTTAACTGATCGGTCTTGATATTTATTTTCATTTATTTTCTTTAGTTTCTGAACGTTTCAACTTTGCGTTTCACCTCCCGCTTCTGCCACAGCTCTTTGTTGCTTGGACTTTGGTATATTTATAGTGGCTTCCTTGTTTTCCTTTTGGGATTGACGTATCCTATTACTCTGTAGGTTTCTTTGATGATATGAAGCTTCTCTGAATTTTGTAATATCATACTTTACTTGATTAACTTAGTGGTTTTCATCTCCTGTTTTCTTCACAATCCAATTGTCTTTTGGTTATGCTAATAGATTTTGCTTCTCAAAACAGCCGTTTTTACGTTTGTCCGTACCAGTTCTTCTCTCCTGTTTGATTATGTGTTAACCGAATTCCACTCTGTCAGGTTCTTTCTTCTGTCAGATCTTGTGCATCATTAGTTATTTTGTATGAAGGTTTATTGTACTTTTCTGTCTACTTTTTCCAAATCCCATTAGAGATATCTTATATACTATTAAAGGTGGGTCTTGTAGCATCCCCATACACTAAATCTCTCTGTCACATTTTTTTTCTTGTTTTCATCTCAAAAGTTTTGAATTTGTTTGTTCAGTTTGTTCTCATAGCTTTTGAAGTATTCTATTGAAACAATAGCTCTATTTTCGCATATTTTTCTGCCTTACGCATTTTTGCTGACTGGTTCTAAAAGTTCTGTTTGTACCATTTTCTTCTTGTATCCTCTAACAATAAACGTCTTCTCATTTCTTTTAATCTCTTCCTTAGTTTCTGTTCATTGATTATTAATATTTTTTGGACGTAAAACCTGACTTTTAATTAGTGAGTTTTTAGCGCTATTGGATAAGCTTAGTCTTCGTACAAAAGTTCATGTTTTGCGATAGCTTTGTAATATACGTCCGTTTGGTCGCTTTCTTAGTGTAGCGTCCAGAAAAATAATCCTGGAGTGTGAACTTAAGTCCATCTTAATTCTTGTAGAAATTGTTTATACATGATTTTAGTTGTTCTTATGTCCCCGAAAATATTACTAAGAAGTCATCAAAGTACCTATATTCAAGGACACGATTCACAGGACCTTTAGCAGTCAATTTTAATTCGGTATGTTCCCACAGCCTACTGAAACAGATGCTATGGTGCGTTTTTTAAAGGAATTTCTTATTGTCAAAACTAATGCAATTATATACTTGAATTTTCAGATCCCTCTACACAATTGTTGAGGCTGGTTGTTCCAACGCTTCTCCGTGTAGGCTGTAGTTATCCATGTCAGGAGTTATAATAATTTCAAACTAGTTCAATTCCCCTTGTACTTTCTATATTTAGTATATCTGTAGTTCCACATAATTTCCCTTTTGTATGGATTATTTTACCTGTTCTAATTTTCTGAGTGTCTTTAAGACATTCCGGTAGAGTAGGTAATAGCTTAATGAGAAAATGTGTTAAGTATAAGTATTTATCAAACATCTTGTTGACCTCGTGCATGCTTAGACTATTAAAATTCCTCGGCGGAGACCACTCTCCAGTCTTGGTTATTTGTGAACCTTTGGTAGGAGTTAAAGTCTCGCACATTTTGCACTAGGATTAATTAATCTACCTCTGTGTAATTATCTTGGTGCTTCAGCGCCCCTGATTTGCCCTTGGGTTTCATAAAGATATATTTTCTTGATTGAGTTTGTTTATTGCACGTCATTGTTGTAGGGTCAGGTTTAGTTTTGTATTGATTTCAATGCCTTGTTACATTTTCTTATGAAAGATAACATGTGTGCTCTCGTACACAATGAAGGGTTTCAATGTATGTCCGGTTCCATATCACTCCCCTTTGACATTGTAGGACTATTAAAAAAATGATCTAAATTTTGTTTTCTCTCACAGAGTTTCCTCTGGTAATGTTTATCCGGGCTCTACCTACTTCATCAGGGACAAAATATTCGCTTGTAATGGATATTGCTTACCATAGCATATAAACTATCATATTATAACAATGTTAACTAAATGGAATGAGACCTTATGTGCACCGAGTTCGAGCTTACGACAACAGATGGAAGTACAAGCACTAAGCCAGGATGAATGAAAGAAACCAAAACTTACGACAACAGATGGCAGTGCGATTGTTAAGTGTGAATTTGAAAAGGTGTGATATGTAAATAACATTCGCTTATGGCTATTTTATAATTTTGACATAATGATATTGTTTTATTAGTGCTGTTTTGACTTAAATCAATACCTGTTAATTTTATATTATGGTTTTTGTTGGAGATATGTATACAAGGTATACGCAAAGCAGTAGTTATAGACTAGACGGACCATTGCGGAAACCGTTTACATCTTTTCATTTCGACTTAGCTGGAACGACGTTTCGGTGGTGTGACACTATAGATTGGTGTCGTGTTTTTCAAGTGTAGTCACACCCATGTTCAGGTAAAGTCCTGGGTACTAGGGTCATCTTAGTATCTACAATCTACTTCCATATTGGTAATCCCACGTTTATTAATGAGAAGTTATCGAGAATATCTGAGCTAGTCGGCAACGTACAATCAACTTGTGTTAAGTTTGAGGATTGATACCATTATTATACTGCGATCTATAACAAGTGGCGATCCAGCAAGTAAGGCTCGAAACTAGACAACTATGTAAGGAGAGAATTCTGCAACTACAGGAGTGAGCGAAGTACCATCTGCGGCATTATCTATCCACGTTACAAGAAGTATAGGCCTAACGCTTAGGCAACAGGAACAATTAGAAGGTATTAAAGAAACTGAATTCATACAAGAGACATTGGCTATATTTATGAGTATGTTAAAGAAAGAAAGAGAAGAATAAAGGAAACGGAGAAAGAAAGAAAGTGAAGAATAAAAGGAAAGAGAAAAGAAAGAAGAAAATGAAAGGAGAAAGAAAGAAAGAGAAGAAGAAAAAGGAAGATAAAAGAAAGAAAAAAGAAAAGATAAAAGAAAGAGAGAGAATATATGAGAAGAAGAAAAAAAGGATAAGATGAATCAAATTTTTCAATAAATATTCGAAATTGCAAATATGGGAAAAAGTTATACTAACCTCACTGAAGGAAAGAATAGTCCAGATGATAGTATGGAAAAGCTTCAAATAGAGATAGAAGAGAGAGCCCTACAGGTTTTTCCGAAGGCTACGAACAAGGATCAGGATGTAGTGCCAGAAAGAAATGAGGAGTGTATAATGGTCGTTGAGAGGAACCAACTACCGAAGAATTAGCAGAAAATAATGGAAATAGTAATGAAATTGACAGAATTATTGTCATAAAATTTATCATAGATAAATATAGAAAGAAGAACAAAAGACGTGAAATGTTGAAACGTAATATGATTACTAAATAATAATCTAATTTATTATGAATAAGAGTATTATTGTGTATATGATGATATTAGCACAAAGCTTTCTACAACATTTATCGTAGTTAAGAATCAACTATGAAATTCAGGAAACTACAATAAATATACATGATAAAACTATAACATATAATAACTTTGATAATTCATTACTTCCCAACACGTTCTTAGTAAGAGTGTGTAGTACAAACTTTACTTAAAAATAATGCTCATACTCATATTCATATTCACTTAAAATAAATAAAGGAAAAAAAGAAAAGGAAATAACAATTCTGAAGATTTAGTACAAGAAATGTATAACAAAGCTTGCTTAAATTTTAAACAAATGAATTTTCAAAAAGTAGAAAACTATTGTCCACAAGCAATTGACTTGATATACAAAAAGTATTTTACTCCTTCTCATTACTTTCACGTTTATGAATTGCGATATAAAGTCGATGAATTTAATGATACAAACTGAAATGTTATAACTATTTTTACTATGATTTTCCGAAGTGAATCTTATTTAAGTGAAATATATAACTAATTATTTATGAAGACAGAATGAAGTATAATATAATATGTGATAAAAAATATGAAAATGAATATTTAATAAAATTATTTGAATTATATAAATAAAACTGACAAATATATAATATTAAATAAGTCCTAAAATTCAAACGAATATATCATACAATCAAGAGGAATAATAAAATACTAATTAATGAATAACAAACATATTGAATATTCACTTACAAGTATGTAATATTTTTACAAAAGAGTTAAACAAACATATTTCTTGTTATCATTTTTATTGTCATTTATTGTTACACAATTCATCTCTTTTAAGTAGGTTCCGGCGGGATATATCATAAGTATTGCTTACGAGCGCTGTAATATGTAAATAACATTCTATTATTGCTATTTTATAATTTTGACATAATGATATTGTTTTATTAGTGCTGTTTTGACTTAAATCAATACCTGTTAATTTTATGATATGGTTTTTGTTGGAGATATGTATACAATGTATACGCAAAGCAGTAGTTATAGACTAGACAAGGTTATTAAATCATTGCGGAAACCGTTTACATCTTCTTTTCATTTCGACTTCGCTGGAACGACGTTTCGGTGGTGTGACACTATAGATTGTTGTCGTTTTTATCAAGTGTAGTCCCACCCATGTGCAGGTAAAGTCCTGGGTACTAGGGTCATCTTAGTATCTACAATCTACTTCCATATTGGTCCTCCCACGTTTATTAATGAGAAGTTATCGAGAATATCTGAGCTAGTCGGCAACATACAATCAACTTATGTTAAGCTTAAAGCCAAGCAAAAGAAGATTGATACCATTATTTTACTGCGATCTCTATAACTTCTATCTCATGGATGGTTAAAATATATCTCAGGTTATAAATTAGGGTTCATGCGTTTTGATTTTCATCATTGTCGGTCTGTTTCTTTTTCTTTCTTTCTCTATGCAATTTTCGGAGTTGTTGGTAGCAAACGAATTTTCATTTATTATATGGTTTTGCTTGCCTGCAAAGCAGTTTTCGCTCTTCATGTTGCTCTTTCATGCTAAGTTTTACTGCCTGTTGTATTTATTGATTTCCAACAGGTCTTCTAGAGTATCTCTTCTTGAACGTCTCGGTGGTAGCGTCTACTTGTTCCTTCGGGGTGTTCTCTGCCTTTTGGTAGTAGATGTATCTTTTTTCTTAGTGTTGTTGTGTCTGTAGCTTTCTCTTCCAGAGCGCAGTGGGAAAATGGCACGTTGGACCCCTTCCTTTGTGGCCTCTGAACCAAAGTGGGCTGTGTAATGTTCCAAAGTGAATTCCGACTTTTCTTTCAACTTCTCTTGTGTTTTAGTGTAATCCGCCATATTGTATTTAAAGAGTATTTTTTTATTTTGGCCACCATAATATTTGAATTCAGCGTACACTTTTAAGTAAGACTGGCTAGGTTGCATATAATTCCGCAAAAATGTTTTCATAGCCATTTTTAAAACCTTTCTCGAAATTTGGTTTAGTCTATATTAGACAATCACATGAACGATATGCATGTATAATGTGGTGAAACGAAAAATATCAAACCTGTATGACTTTTTAATAGTCACCCTCATCAATCGTTCAGGTATCGCATGCTTACGTTTCTTCTATAAAAGTAGGTGTGACAGTTGAAGAGCTAATTCTAAATGTTTACAAGTTTTAAATGTAAATCGAAAGCGTAGTTTCACGTTAAGAAAGTAATATAAACAAATTTATACCTGTAAGAACAACAAAATTCAAATTTCAAAGCTTTTCCGGTACCAAAGAATTTACTTTTCAGAAAGAAGTTTTAGAGATTCATTCGAGATGATTAAATTAACCTTTTTTTTACTATCAGAAAACAGTCACAGAGATTTGATGTTTTCGTTTCCGTAATGTATAAAAGACAAGTGAAACGAATGTACAAAATCCATTTCTATATGGCGCATTAATCAACGGCAAATTAACTGTACAAGAACTATCTTAATATTTCCCACGTACAAAACAAAGTGACAATAAAGACATGTTTTACCGTACGTCAAACTTTTAACATTTTGAAATTTACCATTTGATGTTTGTGTTTCTTACCAGATGAGAACCTATGGGAAATGCGTCTTCAAATGCTTTCGACAAATCCATAACAGGTCATTATTATTTTTTAATTCAAGGTATGTAAATAGCTCATTGATAATTAACAGGTCTTGTCTTTGTTTGAACCCCAACAGCTATTTTCGCAAGCTCTATATTACATTTGTATAAAATATTCTGTATGTGGTAATGACCTGGCACCTAACTGCATTGCAGGAAGTAAACTTCTTTTCTACACCTTATAAACTTAACAATTTTCTTGCTCTAATGGTTAAGGTCTTCATGGGTAGATAAGTCGTAAAAGAAGTAGATCTCTGATATTATAGGCTACTCATAGTATACACGTTATAGAACAAGGCAATAAAGTAATCCCAAAAAGTAATACAAGATGGGGCATAAATTTCTATGCATTTTTAAACATTTATCCTGAAAAAAATTAAACAACAGAGGAAAATGAAACATATACCTATTTGTTATTCGAAGAATCTCATTTACTGAGAAGTAATCGGATTTTCAGTACCCCATCATTTTCAATACAATTTTCAGTGGAAAAATTAATTAATATGACCCTCTTTGTACGTTTTTCGACAGTATTTACAAGTGTTGAAAACTTGCAAACATCGCAACATTGATGCTTGTGAAACACAAAATATTATATAAATATACCACGAATGGAACACATATTGTGTACGTATACCTTTAGAAATTTACTCTAATAATACGAGGATATGGCTGACTGAGCAAAATCAAGCATATAGCTGTAATGAATTGCTAGATTGAGAATGCAGATTATACGAGGTGGCGGGGATTTTTTGATGGAACTGAGGGAAATTAGATATTTCCTTATTACTTACGTGTTAAGTATTATGCAAACCTTAACTTGCAAAACACTTACAAATACTAAATTGAATATGTGATAATTTATAGAAATTATAGATAAATTATAAAGCATTTCTTTTTGGTAAATAAATATATCATAACAGTTTAGAAAAGAAGATAATAAAAAGAAATTAAAATTACACAAAATGATACAATAACGTGGAGATTTGTGAGATACAATGACACGAGAACTAATATGTAGGAATTTAACCTGGATCTCCTTACAACAATGTTACTGACCAAATAGTAATTCTCTATTATAATCATACTCTGTTCGGTTTAAAACTTACAGTTCAATCTTGAAGTTGGTGGAATATAATGGCGAAATGTAGTTGCTGAGCCCGGACACAAGAATTGAGCTTCTGGTTTCATTTCTGCAGACATGACGATATATACTCTTTTGGATTTACATGGGTCCAAGATATTGATAGTACGATGACACTTTGAAATTTGCGGTAGCTCATAGCCGCCATATGGGAACAATGGCCACCAAGCATCACGCGTGAAATCTGCTGTAGCTCATAACCTCCATGTTAGAAAATTAGTTGCCCAACATCACACCCGTATGTACGCGTATATATTATGGTCTCACAGTATTGTGAATCAAACATAGAAATTACATCGTATTAATTTCTGTATAATATCAGCGACTAGTTAAAAGAGATGTAATATTAAAGTTCATTGTATTGTAAGGATTGGGAAACAGACAATTATGTACATTAGAAAATAAATAAGACAACGCGAGCGAAGGCTAACTCTTCCACATATTTTAAACATACGACCACTGGAATATCGCTGAACTGGTAGATTGCATGAGGTGATTGCTAGAAAGTTCTGTGACGTTGAAGATAACGTGTAATAAGTCGAGACTCTTCTAGTCTCATGTAATTGACCAGTAGTTCAAAATTGCATGTCATTTAACCAAAAATGTAAAAGAGCGAGACATTAATTCTCGCCCTTCATAATCTTAGCAGTAGTTCAGCTACATACGTCGATGGAGATACCGTTAAACCAAGTAAGTCTGTTTCTGTTACACGACTTTCACACCATCACCTCAGAGCCATTTACTAGTACTCCAGAATTCTCAACCGCATATTCTAGTGTTCGATTATCAATTGTAATGTTATTCTGAATTTAGTTGTTAAGTTGGTTTTCGCTCACTTACGCGTTTAATTTATTGAAACTTGATTTTGTTTTCAACATGCTCATGTCACCTAAATTAGAAGTAAGTTGATTCACAATCTTGAGCGTCAAATTGGAATTTACCCACAAATGTTCAAGCCGACCATTTCTGGGCCAATTCCAGAGACAAGCGTTTGTAGCACAACACAATAATAGACCTTTATGACTCTATCATCTGAGGTTATTTATGCTACGTTAGACGTACGCTAAGTGTAGTCCAAATTAATGGCGAAATTAGGAACTACACGTGACGATTTAACAAATCGTACACAATATATTACGTTTCTTGCAATTATTTAAAAAGTGGTTGCACCTATAACAAAAATAAAAGCAAACTATTATCGAGCTTAAAATTGTACATAAATTCTATTACTGCCTTAGAAGAAAACATATTTTTCTTCACTTTGTCCAAACGTAGTACACATTTTAAAAAGTAGAAGAGGACCAACATTTTGTTGTAGTTTTAACTTGGCAACACCGCAGGTCAAAGTCCAGGTCAATGAAAAATATAGCAACATGGCAGGTCAAAGCCCTGATCATGTTATTTCTTATCACTGACATGTGATAAAGATTAGAATATACAGATGCTTATCAGAATAATGGAAACACCTGAACGAAAGTACAACTTACCAGATTAATATGGTGTCGGGCCACCTTTCGTATTCAGAACAGCCTTGATGCGACGTGGGATGGAGGTATAGAGGTCGTGAATGGTAGGAAGTGGAATATTACACCATTCCTCGTGCAGGGCATCGGCCAGTTCTGTGAGAGAGGATGGAGGTGGAAATCGTCACCGGAGTCGTGTTTCCAAGATGGACCACAGATGTTCAATTATGTTGAGATCTGGGGATTGGGCGGGCCAGGGGAGGTGTTGAACTTCATCCCGATGTTCCTCAAACCACGCTGCAACAACTCCAGCTGTGTGAATGGGTGCATTATCATCCTGGAATATGGCGTCATTGTCCGGGAACAACATCCGGACCATAGGATGCAAGTGGTCTCCTAAAACTGCGACATAATCGTTGGCAGTGATGCGTCCGCGAAGTGTGACCACAGGACCCAATGAAAACCATGATATTGCGGCCCACAGCATCACCGTGCCGCCGCCATGTTTCACAGTTGGGCGGAGACACTGCAGATCATACGCTTCTTTGGGCGTTCTCCACACATAAACACGGCCCGTGGTTTGGAATAGGGTGAATGGTGACTCATCCGACCATACCA
>JAGDQP010060956.1:0-12118 GCA_022664845.1 Lepisma saccharinum
CTTATTGTGCGTGATACTTCTTCCTCAGTAACTGGGGTCAGAAACATAGTTTGGTCATTAAATTGAATCGTATTAATTTTTGTGTGGGTGGTTTTATTAGGTGACGACTGTGTAGTCATTTGAAAATGATTACTAAATGTATTTGCAATATCCTTTGGGGCAGTACATATCTTATTATCTACACACAAATAATCTATGGTGTTTACTTTTCTTTGGTCATTACTCTCATTTATGACATCCCACATGGCTTTTGTTTTGTTCTTGGACCTAGGTAGCTGTTTTTATTACCATACGATACACTTTTCTGTAGTTCTTGATATAGTTTACGACATCCGAAGAAATTTGATGTTTAGCTTTTAGCAGCTTGTTATAGCGAAACAAAGTCAACTTGGAGGTAAGTATTCCTTTGGTAATCCATTTAACATTGGTTTTGTTTCTTACTATTCTAGGTTTTGCCGGAAAGGAGATATTAAAATAGTACAAGAAGTTTCAAGAAATTGTTGATACTTTTGATCAACTGTACCAGCCTTATATGTACTGTCCCATAATTCTGTCGATAAATTACCACAAAAATTTTCCATGTTTTTGCGCGAGAAATTCCTAGACTGCACCGTATATATTTTATCATTCTGATCAATTTTTCCATGCAGTTTAAAAGTAAGCTGTATATCATCGTGGTCAGAAAACCCTAGTTTTTTTACAAATAATTTCTGATAACCAAACGATTTGGGTAGTACAAATTGATCTAGAGCGGATTTGTCTTGCCGAGTGGATACATTGACTATTGCCTCTAATCCGTAAGTATTAAGTAGCATCTGAAGTTGCTCTTTGTTTACTGATGGAGTTAGCCAATCAACATTTAGATCCCCACATAGAATTATTTTTCAGATTTATTTGAACTATTACCTAAAATAAGATCTAATGCATTAACAAAAATTTCAAAATCGCTACTGGGGGTTCTATATATACAAAATATACACATTCTTATATCAGGAAGTCTCACCCCAACTATCTCGAAATGTAAGTCACATGAGTATTTGCTAACATCAATTTCTTGTGCGCGAATATATTCATTGACGAAGATTGCAACCCCACCACGAGACACAGTGTTGCGGGAGTAACTAGTGATTAATCGAAAATGCCTAAGCTTTACTGTTGTAATAGTATCTTGATCCATCCTGTGTTCAGATAGATATAGTACTTGTACCATTTTTAATTCATCATGGAGTAACACATCAAAAAAATCCAATTTGTTTCCTAAACCTTGTACATTGTGATGATAAATACAGAAATTAGAGGTTTTGTAATTACTTACATTTACCATTGTTCTAGCCTCTGATCTCATTAATAACTTATCTTGGATATTTACCAAGCGCTCTGTAGGCATCTTTATTACTGGTCTAAAAAAGTATCCGGCTGTATAGGCTGTATGTCATTTTGACTAATTGTTAAACATATTTCAGTAGCTAACCTACGCTTACCCCTAACATTTAAGTGCATACCATGTCTGGTATACAGGCTTCTATGAAAGTCGCTTACGTTTATAAGTTTAACATTGTGAAACTGATTTACAATTTCTGTTAACTTCGCATTTGCGTTCTCTATTTCTCTATTCACACGCGATTCGTCCATAAGGTCACACCTACGCGGAAAATTTACTACTATAACATTAGTGAAGGATAAGTTGTCTAAGGTTCGTTTCAAACTATTCAGTGCGTTGTCCGTTTCATTTCTAGATATATCATTTGAACCACCAATGATGACAACAGAGTCATGCATATTTAAGTCCTCATTGTTACTAGCACTTCCATTCACCACTTCTTCACATAAAGCACCAGGTTTTACCCACGCAGAGATTTCAAAACCACTCGTCTCAGCATCACTGATTTTTTTCATTAGACCCCGTCCATGACTATCTGCATAAAGAAATAAATTTTCTCTTTTCCTTACATTTCACATTTCTTACGTTCCCATGTTGTACCGTAGACCTTATCACTTCAGCTGCAAGTTCCTTTAAACTTTTAACTTTAGGTGCTGGTTTTCTCGTGTGTAGTTGTGTAAATTTGGTTCAAATTATTGTATCAGTTGAAGACACTGCGTCTTAAGTGCCAGACAGAAAACCAGATTCTTCCTGTTTAGTCTTGTTTTATTGCTCTTACTATTACAGAGAAAATTCGTAGAATTGTTCTTCTTGAAACAACACTGTCACGTTCGTCAATTAGCACGTTTAATTTCCTTGTTAACACGTCTCGTCAATTACTCAGGATCTTGTTTTATTATTGTCACTCATAATGTATTTACCAGAACTAGCAATTATCGTCATTTCCATAATACCACAATTGAATAGTTACCATTATTATGAATAAAAAAAAAACAACTACAGTGCAATGTTAGGGCCAAGTTTACGAGGATGACGTTCCTAATAACATTCTTCAACTATCTTCGAAAGAAATGTTACGACATTTCTTTAAAAAAGTTGTGTTACGATAGCGTTTCATGTGTTATTTCCGTTTCTGCGGGAAGGGGATAGTCTAATCTGATATTAGTTTTCTTGTAACGTCGATACTATTTTTCAAGTAGCTTTCCCAACAAAATTGGTAATATACAATTTGTTGAAGCAGTATTATATTTGCGGTGGGGTAAAAGAAAAAAAAGTTTCTCCCCATAATTGATAAGTATTCTGTAATGAGATTTGAAGAAATATGGAATGGAACGAACTAGTTGGAAGGGAGAAAAGGAAAATATCTCCAAAAAGAGAGGGGTAATTGGAAATTCTACCAATTTACGCATACATTTCATTTCATTTTCATATACGGAATGTGTCGAAAATCAGTTTTGCTTCAAATGACATCGCAATTATAGACTAGAATAAGAAAAATGGCAAACTCTTGTGCTCTATGCAGGTATGTTAATTGAAGACAAAATTTCAGTTTATAAGTAAGCTCGGGTTGCTCCTTAGGGTCCCGACAAGCAAAGATTTGGAACCACTACCTCATCTGAAGTCGACCTCAAGACTCAGGGTTGAGTGAGTTCAAAGATGAAGTTTCATCGTGAGATTCAGGTTGAAATTTTATTTTTAGGTGGCGCTTGAGTGGGTTCGTGGCTCAGTTTTATCTTAAACGACGATATTTAAGTTCCATCGTAAGTCTAAACTGGAGTGAGTTCGAGGTTGAAGCTTCCTCGCGAGGTTGAGTGAGATCTGGTCCAAATGTTCCTAGGAAAGACTTCGGGTTGCCCTTGAAAATGTTGGATTGCACCGTTCAATTTCTCTACTTGAGCACTCTCTAGGACTATAGACCTAGCCTAAAGGGAGACATGTAAATAGAGCCGTTTAGACATGTAAATAGAGAGATTGACAGAACAAATATCTCATCAGTGATAATCAACCCAGAGAGAATTTTATTGAATTGTATTAATGGCCTTCACGCATCTTTGGCATAGACCAGAATAGGATAGGTGCAAGGATATGAGAAGAAAGTCAACTGGGGCCAAGTTGGAAGGTACTATCCCGGCATTACTCTAATGTGAGAAGGGAAAACCCCTGGTAAATCCTCAGCCAGTATGGCTGACTGCTGGATTCGAATTCTGGATCTTGCGAATGCTAAGGCAACAGCACTCTACTAACTGAGCTACGGCCGCTTGGTGAATCGAGAGAGAAGACAGATTAAATAAAGAAGTGAAATAATGACTCTTTCGGTTGATCTCTGCGTAATAAATTCCTTTTTTGCAACTCCGGTTTAGACACAGTTTCCAATTCTAAAATGTTACCCAGGTAATTGCATTACGTATCTTAGAGTTAAACGTAAAGTGTGACGTTGTGGTTGGATTACTAACTACAGTCTTTGTCATAAGAGTTCCAGGACATAGTATACAGAATGGCTAGAAAGTCCCTTTAACCTTTAATTATTTCATTGAAACTTTAATAACATTTACAGTTATTTGTCTAAAATGTCCGTATGTGCACCATCCCTGTATGTGCAAAGATGTGTTCTTCAGTCATCCCCGCCCAAAACATGACGTGCGGAGGATTGTTCTCAGTTTCTTGGTAAAAATGTGGGTTTTCCTTTGCCCATATGAAGATGTTCCTATCCCACGAACTCCGATAAATAGCACATTCATCAGGGAAAAGAATGCACTTCCGAGCAGGAATGGGGGGAAAGGCCTCAAACAAGATCCTTCATGCTTCCTGCCGGCGGTTTAAGTCATCGTCCGTTAGTTCATTAATGGCAATTGACCGGAATGATTACAGACCTAAGTCCATTTTTATTGCATTGTGCACCTTTTAATTCCAAGTTCTGCAGCAGGCTTTCTGGTCGACTTGCAGGGTGAACACATCACTGACGCACATGTTTCCCTTCGGATTGATGGACGACCAGAGTGTGGGGCATCCTAAACACTTCTCAGGCGAAAACTCTTCTCCCACGTGACCAAACTCTGACGACTTGGTGGTTTCTTACCGAACCGTTCACGAAACCTATCCATCAACTGTGTCATATTTTCGTTGTTGTGCTTCCGCTCATGAACCCACACATTTGTCACTAAGCGCTTCTTCAAAGTGAAGTCGCTGGTACCTGCCATTGTTCTTCACCAAACACAGAAAGGCGAGACAATGAACTGGTCAACCAACAGACTTTATTCTCCTCCTCGGGCAGTCACGTGACAGTTAAGCGGCAATCACATGAGGACTGAGAAGCACTGTTGCCATTTTAATGAGCAGGATGGAAGAGTCAAATCTTACCATCTCGCACTGTTACACGCATTTAGTTCAGGTGTAAAGGGACTTTCTGGACTGGCCACCCTGTATAGTTCAGAAGCAGTTATGTTCCAGTTATTCCTGTTGATCGGAATTAGTCACGCCCTCACGGGTATGCTCTGTATAACTGTGGCCATAAAACTGATTACGGGTATTTCCGTTGGGTGGTAGGACTGCCCATAGCAACATACTGTTTGTCACAGTGGCGAAATTACCCCAGAAGAATGGACGCGGAAGTGGAACAGTGGGCCAACGTTAAGTTTTATATTCATATTCTTATTTATTCATTCTTCCCAGTGTGAACCAAAGGTTGTACGCACCTTTTTCTACATCTCATTTTTATATACAACTTTCAAATCTTCACATTTTCTCTACGTGGCTACATTCCAACTTTTTTCCATAGCTGGATATACACGCTAATACAGTTTATGAACACAATACATATGATTATAATAAGTAGAATAGAAAATTGAAAATAACACAAAGATAGACAAATAAACATTTTACATAATTCTTTAAATTTCATCATTTATCCTGCCACCCCCCAATTCTTTCCAACGCTCCTCCCTGACCATAGTGGTATACTGCCCCACTGCTTTTATAGTCCTCGTTTTCATCCTGTCCCGCCTCTTATTGCCCCTAATATTTCACCCTCAGTCAGATTTCCCAGAAGTTTTTCTATTGTTTCCTCCGTTCCCTTGCACAAGAAAAGAAGATGTCTTTCGCTGTCCTCCTCACCACATAGTGCACATAATGGTTTATTTTCTTCTTATTTCTTCGTATTTGATTCCAACCACCTAATCGAATCCACGCAATCCTCACCCCCTTTCTTTCTTCTCACAAACCGAGATATATACCTAGCCCTTCCCCACGTTTCTTGCATCTGCCCATGAAATTTCAGGGATACCTTCGCATTGCACCCCGCAGTGATCTCTTGTCTGTCTATATCCGCTATTCGCTCCTTCACCTGTTGCATATCTACATTATCTATCCTCCTTCCCTCCCATACCCAATCCATACCTATCCTATATAACTCTTCTCTCACCTTCATTTCCCTCTTCCATTTGATGATACATGCAATAACTTTTTAACGTGTGTCTGTTCTGCTCACATAATTTTCCCCAGTACTTTATGGCCTGCCATTTCAACATAATTTCCTCCCCATTCCCGCAAAACACCGCAACTAGCCGTGCCTACACTGACTCCCAGAAGCTTCTTATAGAAATGTACTTGTATTTGGGTAACCACCATTCCCCCTTCCATTCCCCATAGCTCTTCCCCGTACTTTAAGGCGCCTAAAATTACCACCCAAAACATTCGTTCAAGAAGTCTGGCTCTCATGCCCGACATATTATGTACTGCCTTCATAAAACCCTCAAGTTCGTATTTCGCCTTTCCTTTACCTAACCTTATGTACCGTGACCATTTCCCTGTCATTGCTACCGTTAGCCCTAGATATTGAAATTTTTTAACCTGTTCTATCACCTCTACCCACCATAAGTCCACTGTTGTCCGCCCATACTTGTATCCATTTTTGAAAACCATTATATTTGTTTTCCTTACATTCACTGCTAATTGAATTCCGTTACAATAATTCTCTAAATTATTCAAAGCTCGCTGTAATCCCTCTTTGGAATTCGCCAACACAACTAGGTCATCTGCATACATCAATACCAGAATCTCTCTGTCCCCTGTTTTTGGTATATCCTGTTGTCCGTCCATAAGATAACCCGCTATATCGTTTATGAATAGCACAAAAAGCAGCGGGGATAACATACACCATTGTTTCACCCCAAGCGTCGAATTTTGCTACTGTGTAACCTTATTTCCTTCGCATTTAACACAAAAGAATACATTATTATACACTGCCTGCAATGCTCTTATCATTTTTGCCGAGACGCCCTGCTCCCACAGCTTTTGCCACAAAATACGCCTTCTGAAAATCCACAAAGCACGCATACAACTTTCCCTATTCACTGTCCTGCTTTTCATAAGCGTCTGCAATATAAATACATTATCCAACGTACTACACATCCTCCGAAACCCTATCTGTAGCGGACTTATGTTTCAGCCCATTCCGTTAGCCTCCTACACAGTATTCTGCAATATGCTTTCCCCATAATCGGCACAATTGACACTCCCCTATAATTATTCGTATTACTTTTGTCCCCTTTCCCATTATATATTGGACATAGACTGTGACCATTTACTTGGAAATTGTCCTTCGCGGAACAGTGAATTTACTAGCTTGATCCCTATTTCCATCATATCCCTATTCTTTGCGGCAGCCTTGTACATTCCCCTCCAATTCCCTCAATATCTGATGCCTTCCCATTTTTCAGACTATCTACCGCTTGCTAGTACTCCATCTCCGAAATTGCCTCATCCAAAATAGGTACGAAGTCTCCCATATAATGCGAGAAAGTATTCCCCCCTCCTATCTGCCTACTATCAACTTGTAAAATTTCCCCAAAATGGCGGTTCCACTGCTCTACTGTAATGTTTGCCGCACTCTCCTTCCTTGTACGCAGCTGTCTTAAAATTATCCACAGTTTGCTGGTGTCGTGGTTACGTAATGCTTCTTCGATCTGCTCTTTTCTGCGCTCCTGCCATAACATTTTTTCTTATTTGATAACCTTCCTGTAGGTTCTCCTTTGCCTTATGTAAATCATTCTATCCTGCTCCTCAGTACTCATTCTATATCGCCGTAGCGCAATCTCCGCCTCTTTTTTTTTTTGCTCGTTTGCATTTAATATTATACCATCCCCAATCTGTGTTACCTCTCTTATTATGCATACCTAGCTCCATGTGTCTCCACGGTTATACTCGGACTGCGTCTCTATTCCTTGGACGATAATAAACTTAAATTGAATTGTAAACCGAATAAGTGTGAAATTATAGTAATATTATAGGCCCCCCCAGAGCTGCTGCAAACTAACAGTTTGGACAGCTAAAAACTCTGGATGGATAGGAACCCTCCCTCTGGGAAGATGCTAAGATCTAAATGTGCGCGAGTGAAGTGAAAATAAAGTGAGTGATGTGAAGTGTGGTATGAAGATTCAGCGACTGGAAGAGAGAAGAGGAAGAACCCCTGGAAACCAGCCCCGATCCTTGGATCTGGAGGAGGAATCCCGCTGCCCAGGAATCTGAGTCGACTCAACCCGTCGTGTATCTATGGATGTGTTGTGTGAATGATCGAATGCATGAAGAATGAATGTCTGTTTTGTTTGTTTTTTGTTTTTAGAAGAAAAGGAGGAGGATTGGAAGTAGGAAATTAATGGATGCTTTTGATAAATGGGAAAGGTGGATAAAGGGTTAGCTTAGATTACTCAAAGGAAATGCATATTAATATTTTTTCTATATACAAACACAGGCATATACGATTTTAAAGACGTAGGGAGAAAACAGTGATATACAAAATAGCTATAATAATAATAATAAAAATAAAATTAAAAACATAGTATGGCTGTATGAGTGAAACCTAAATAAAGATAAAAATTTTGCAATAAAAAGATAGAATAAATTAAAATAATTTTAAATAAATCAAATAAGATGAACATATAATAATAAAACTAGATAAAGTAGCGAAAAATACAAATTGAAAATTGTATTGTAATGTATAACTCAAGTCCTATGCGTATGTATGAAAAAAAAATAAGAAAAAATAAAGTAAAATTATTCCCCCCAAACCGCGGAAAAAGGGCCCAGGTTTGTCCAACAGGAACTGGGCCATTAGAAATATCCCCCAACCCTCCTATCTCTTTCTTTTTTATGTGTTTTTTTCCTTTTATAAATGCAAAACGAGCAAAAAGGTCCTATCGACTCCGTACCTCGATGCCGTGCAGGGGTCGAGGTGGGGAGACGAACTGGGGGATGGCCTGCCCCAATCTTGTGGAGAATCTATTTCCGATTCGTAGTGCCCCTCAGGCACTCGAAATAAGATTGTGCCAAGAAGGCTAAGAGGTGGGGTTGTTAAGGAGGGTCCCTAAATGAAAAAAAAATGTCTAGCCGCTCTCTGCATGCAGTGAGTAAAATAACTTGCCGCTGCATCCACATGTCCCTGCTCTATATTTACTTGCACTTGCTTAGTAAGTAATTTCGTAAGCTCTGATGATCTAAAGTTTTATATGAAACTAGGTAAGACAACCACGGAAACCTGTAACCTTTTGCAGCAGGCTTTTTGAGAGATACTTTTTGAAAATAACATGCGTTTGAATGGCATAACAGGTTTGCTCATGGTTCAATTATGTCAATGGAAGACAATTCAAGATATAGGCGACTGTCAACGACGCATAGTGCTAATAGCTCCCGAAGGTCATCGCGATTAGCATGCCAATAAAGTTTACGACAGGATGAGAAAAAAGAATCTTGTTAAGGTAAGAATAGCTTTCCACATGCTCACACTGAAACAGAACAACCATGCAACAATTGCTTCTGAACTCTTAGAGAAAGTTTGTATAAAGATCACACGTTCATGTTGTACATTGTTGTTGAGGATGAAACGTAGTTAAACTACAGAAGGGAGAGGTTCTAATTCACCGCCTTGCAAGGAAGTCAAGTAACAACTGTTCATTTCATTCTTCGACATCATGAATATACACCTGAAGGACAAACAGTAAACCAAGCCTTTAATATAGGTTTTTAAAACGTTTGCGAGAGACAATTTGGCGCTCGCAACATAATTTCTAGGCCTCTCGTAGGTGGATTTCATTGGATGCTGATGCAAGGCCAGACACAGTTCTATCGCTTCATAAACTTACCAGACTCCCACATCCTCAATATTCACCTGAACCCCCAGCATGTGATTTCTTATTGTTCCCCAGAATGAAACGCACGTTGAAAGAAAGCGACATGAAGACAGAGTAGCTATCGAAAAGGCCATAACGGATGAGTTTAAGACCATGCCAGAAGATTTCTCAGCGTGTTTCAAAAACCTTCCGAAACGTTTACAGCAGGATATCAATAGCGGAAGCGACTTCTTCGAAAGGAGCAAGACCCATTAGTTGGTAAATAGAATATTGCATTTCTTTACAGTTCCAGTCCTGGAACTTTTATGACGAAGGTTATATTTATTTATGCTTACGCTAAAACATCATAGGATAGTCGGTCTGAACCTTAGACCCTAAAGGCCATAAATAAAATTCAAATTCAAAATCATAGGATAGTCTAAGCAGACTTCATGTTAGCTGTTCGCTAGGAGTGTGACATCCTTACCTAAAATCACAGAATGAAGTAATAAGATTAATATCGTAGACAAAATCAATCGAGCCTGAGCGAAAGTTGCCTAAACTCCTTAAAATCAAATTCAAATTCTCAATCCATCTCCCAATAGTTTGAAAAGGTTTAGTCAGATGCTACAAGAAGTCGGTGGAAAGTTTACCTCCTTCCATCGGTAACAATTTCACAAGACGAGTCGGACTAGCGATTTGCCTACCCATCAGCAAGATTGCTACGAAGTTGAACTCGTTTAACTTTCTTGCCACCCTCCTTTACACGTCTCACCCCCATTTTCTCAGAATTCTAGTGTCCAGGCGGAAAAACTGCAATAAATCTTCCTCCCCCGCGATCTTCCCAGTTCCAGATGTTGGCGCACCAAAGGAAAAGATTCAGCTAGACTCTTCTTTTTCTCCCCAGAGAACTACACAATTTCAATTTGTATTGTAAAAATATTAACTATTTTTGTATCATGTGCCATCATAATGTTTTAATATTGCATTTTATAAGAAGGAAAGTGTATATTAGAAAGTAAGAAGAAATGGCATACAGTTACAGAAATATTGTTCTCAACAGTCCATATAAGCAAAAGATTCTTTTATTTTCATCTCGTGGTTATTTTGAGCGCACTCCTTGCCCAAATGATGATCTCAGTTTCACTTTGCCCGTCTGTCCTGACGCAGGTTGGCGCCTCAACCAAAGCAGGTAGAGAGATAGTTTGAATTCAGCCACCTCCATTTACCAGGCCGTTTCTAAACGATTTTATATAGCCTCACTCTTCTGTCAGTTTTGTTTTTGTTGTTGTTGTTCCAATCTAGTAACTCAATTTTAACCCGCTTCCACTACGCAAATCGACTTGAAACTTTGATGTAGGCGTAAGTAATTGTAATGACAATACAAAATTTCGGAGAAATTCCCCCCATTCAACCCACACATCTCCAGGAGGTTAAAAAAATCTTTAACTTGAATTTTAAACTACTTCTATTACTGCAACCGACTGAAATTTTGAAAGCGAACATAGTTTTGATGACGATACATAATTTTGGAAAACTCACCCCTCACGCCCTACTAAAGTATGTCTTTACTGATTAATATTATTATTATTAGAAATAGAAACTACGGCTAATTATTAGAAATTAGAAGTAGTTGCTAAGGAAAGCATGTCGAATTATTAATAAAGAAACATGGATTTTTAAATGAATATAGAAAATGTGCATCTGTGAACCGAGAGGTACCAGTACGTACCTGTACGTATATGCAATTGCACATAATCGAAAACTTTGCGTTCCAGAGGTAGCAGAATTCAAACTAAGTTTTCGTTTCTAATTTTACTGTACTATTCCAATAATTATTAGCATCAAAGTAAAACTTGTTGCTTCGATTTTTTTAAAATGATTTTTTTAATGGAAATGAGATGGAAGTGATACATCATGACTTGTGGTAATTAATATTCAGACGGTGGAATTTAAATATCTTAAATAGCTATTTTAAGGAATGTGGAACTCAATTTCTTTCCATTCTAACATTGAATATGTTAAGAAATTTGAGGAAGAAACAAATGTTTTTACATTATCTTATACATAATTGGCAACATGTGTATGAAAACATTCAGTGTATTTTCTATACAATGGAAAATGCACCCTTGAAGTCTCTCCTGACAAAACCTAGGGCTGTCATAAAATATCTATATTCCGAAATCGGTATCGGTATTTTCGAATACTGAAAATTCGGTATCACCAATACCGAAATACCTAATGTTCACACGAGACAAGACGAGACAGATAAATGGTTATAGAAAACGAGACGAAACAGAGCTCTCGTAACGCAAAGATTACAACTTTCCGAGACGAGACACCCTCTGCACAAGATATTTACGAGACGAGACAGCCTAAATCTCGTCGGCAACACTAGACATACCAAAAATATCGAAATACCGAACAGTGTTATTATACTAAACAATATAGGAATATTAAAATACCGAATTCTTCTGAAATTTTAAAAAATGAGTACCAATAACTTATATAGAAGGAGTAGCATGGCAGAGCTAAAACACCGAACCGCTATAGCTCAGTGGTAGAGTGTTGGTGTAGAATTCGAGAGGTCGTGAGTCCGATCCCAGCGGCGACCATCCTGAGTTTTTCCAGTCACACC
>JAGDQP010060960.1:0-12117 GCA_022664845.1 Lepisma saccharinum
GATATTCAAATATATTTGGAATTGCTTTTTTTCCCCTCGTGATTATGCAAACTGTTGACACCAATAATAGACTGCGCGCGCGTGTGTGTGTGTCTGAATGCATTCAGTATATAGATATGTTTATTATTATTATTATATTGCCTGGAATAGCATCACAAAAACTTTGTGTAGCAGTCTGTAGTAAGCTCTAAAATGTTTCGTTAGGATACTTTGTCCCAAATTGGGTTTACCATATTATGCACATACCTTAACTATTGGCTAAAATACTGTAATCTTGAGACCCTAAGTAAAGGAAGGAATGAAAATGATGCACTGTCCTTAGCGAAGATACTATCAAATAAATTCAACTGTGAATATGTATTAAAAATTGAATTCAAATTACGCTTGTACAGCACTAGAAGTAGTAATCTTATAACAACAGTCGACAAGGACCATGTCATTTTTGACTTGAAATATGATTTTATTTCAAAATAGATATTGACCAAATAAAAGTATGATTCTTACTTTTTTATCTGTCTTCTATAAGTAATCATAACATTGTACGATATTTGTTACTATCATGCATTTTAAGCATCTAATTCTAATATATTTTCACGAATCGACATATTTTAATATGTTTATTATTATTTATTTACATTTTGGTATCCTGTTATTTGTATCTGTAACTTGCACATATAGTTCTTTAGGCAAGAGCATCACGTAAATTGACCAGAATAACGGTCTTAGTAGATTCAATCATAAAAAAGGGGGTCATACTTTTAAACAATGATTGCATTAGAATCCTTGTATTATTGCACATTATTTTAATATAGTACTCTCACGGGTTATTTTATAGTGTTGTATTTCTTCAAATATTTGTACTCACTCAATGCATGCATATCTGTAAAATATTTGCATGCCTGAATAGCGTTTCTTGATCTATGTTTACTTTTATAATTTTACTGACATAGTGCTGCATTTTTGCTATATAGCTGTTCTCAGCATGTTAAGAAACTATTATTATTATTATTATTATTATTATTTTGCATTATTCTCATTTTATACTTTGATTTTTCTTTTATTGTATTCTATTCCGAGTATATTACTAGTATTGTACACTTGATGTACACTAATTTTAATATTATCATATTTCTCTTACTAGTGGCTACTGTCCATTATTATTTTTTGCTATTGTATTGTAACTGTACTTTTATTTTTACAAGGTTCAGGTGGCAGAACAACCATAGGTTGGACCTCGCCCGCTTCAATAAATACAATTTCAATTTCAATTCAATTTGGCTCTATATACTTACATATCCATATCGTTGTAAAGCGGATTTACTGGCTAGAAAAGCGATTTACTGGCTTTGTAAGAGTTATCTTTAAATTAATTTTTATCTCTGTACTGAGTTATGACCTAAACACGGGACAAAAATTACGTTCGTCTGCGAACGCGAGGGCAGAAATGGGCAAAGTATCTGCTAGAAAACTTGTCTAGGGACCATCTCGGCATTCGCCTAGCAAAACTAAGAAAAACATCGAAAAGTGAGGCTCGAACTTGCATACTTTCCTGTTCAAAGTCCGCGATGGTAACCACTACATCGCGGTGGGTAGGTTAATTATCATGGTACTTATAGAGAATGTACCTAAAATGTGAAAGAATTATGTAAGAAAGTATTTAATTGTACAACATTGCAAGTGCCCATCATTCATAGTGTAAATTTTACTTCTTAAAGTATCCATTCTTACTGGAGCAGACATTGAATAACACGCCACCTAATAAAGGAGCAATGTGTCTACAGATGTGTCAACTGACACAAGATAAGTATGTAAATGTAAGATTATAAACGAAGGACCGAAACCGAAAAAAGCGTTACAGTGACAGAAATTCCGTGCTGAGTGGTAGTTAGTAAGAACATGTCCTGACATTGTAGTATAATGAAGAAAAGGAAATAATTCATAGCCTTGATTCAGAAAAGAAGAATGAAAAAAGCCTTGTTGCAAGAGAAGAACTAATAATGTTTATGGAAATTAATAGGGCTTCGAAGGAACTAGAAGAAAGTGTTCTCACAAAATCCCTTCGAGGCAACCATTTCTCGACATCATCATATTTTCTACTATATTATTTCAGAGAGTTAGCATTGCAGATGAGCGTCTGAGAAGCCACTTTGACAACTGTTGTGGATAAAGTGTCTTTTTATTAGGCCTTCATAAAGCGAACGCCTTACATTCGTTATTTCTCCCGACCTTGGAATATTCCAGAATATAGAGCGTCAGATCCGCTCATTCAGCATTTGTTTCTACAGAAAGAAATTTAAACAAAAAAGAAAGAAGAAAAGAGTAAAAAAGAAAGAAGAAAGTGATACTTCTGTATGTGCGCTCTTTTTGATCAAAGGAATGACGTGTCATATATTTCTATACCCAATTACAAAGGCGTTTCGTTTCTGTAAAGTAGTACTTCTATGACAGCCATGAACAGAAAATATATCTTATAGAAACAGTTTGTTTATCTACATATAACTATTTACAATATCGGATAATTTAAGTTCGTCCTAACAAGTGTAATAAAACTATTTTTATAAATTAAATGTGGCGATGTGCCAAATGAGAGATTAATTGGAAGCATTAGTCTTATAAACTCTCCGATTTAAGAGATCAGGTTGGGAGATATTAAGTGTACTACATCTCATATAACGACATAACCTGCCTCCTGCTGTTTTTTACGACAAAGAATTTAAATTCTATGTTTCTTCGTTTACAAGTAAATGTCACCGTCTTCTTAGAGACTTTTTAAAAAATCTTTGTGTTACTACAACTACTACCAAATACAAATGCTAATGGAATCAGGTACTTGAATTCGACGTTAGGGGTAGAGTTCGGATAAAGTTCAGTAACACAAAGATTTCTTTGTAGGCGTTGAAGAGGAAAGGGGAAGAAATCTTATTGTTTGCAAAGTTAGAGTTACGAAAGGCGTCACCATTTGCCAGTCAATGTTTCATTTATTCCAGTTTGTAAATCTGCAGAGGCAAGTAGAGGTAAAAAAAACAAAGAGACGAAAATAAAGGTAGGATGTAACAGTAATCTTTGTTACTATAAATGGTAATTCAGAAGTTCTGTCCCAGAAATGATCGTATTAAACGTAAGAGGGTGAAGCGAGAGATTTCTTTTCATTTCAAGCCGGCAGAGGCTCTAATAGCTACGTTTTAATGAAAGCGTCTTAGCAGAATCTTTTTAATGATTTCGTAATATTGATATTTACAAGTGATAGTTGACATCTTGTATCCATCCTTGCAGAGACAGAAATGAATGCAACATTTTTTATAGCAAAAATTATAACAGTTCTGTTCGAAATAGTTCTGTTACTACTTATCTGCAATTCTGAGGACAGTAACTATATTTTTTGTTCTGTTTTTTTTTCATGCAGAACAAAAGTATGCATTTCATCAACTGCAAGTGGAACTGAAGAGGACGAATATCACATAATTGAATTTATTTTAACGGTAAAATTACTATTCTGAATAGACAATGATTAGCGTAAAACCACTGAATGAGACCCATTATTATTTTACTGTATTAATGAGAGGAAAAGAAAGAAATGAAACGAGCAGCTTGCAAATCTAGTTATTATATATCGTGCATCAAATACGTAAATGGTGCATGTGTATCTAAAGTATTACATGTAGTTATTAAAATGAAACCAAAAACAGAAAATTTTAATAAATAAAATGGCGCCTAACATGAGACCCTATACATTTCATATCCAAATATGATTCCTATTCGTATTGCTTTGATTTATGACACTGTGGGCAGATCTTGTGTGATCATCGCTAACAACGTAAGCATTGAACATACTGTTCTCCCTCATGATCTTCAACGTTGGAAGATGGCAGATAATTCCGCTTTATAACTTGACGACGTAATAATATCTGCATTCCCAGTTCGATGAGGTTTCTCGTATTCACATATCTTCGAATTGATTTTTTAAAAAAAAATATGTATGGCCTTTAGGCTCAGGCCGGAATAGGGGACGGGAAAGGACTCGGGAAGGTGTTGGCCAGGGCCTATCTTGAAGGTGCCATCCCGGCATTTGACTGAGAGAAACCCTGGAAAAACCTCAGTCTGGATGGTCAACCGCGGGGATCAAACCCAGGACCTCCCGTATGCTACATATCTTCGAGTCGGACATTGTGGGAAGAGACCTAATATCTGTAGAACCTTCTCTCATTTTAGGAACCCCTTGGGGTCTCATATAAGGAGCTTCAGTGCCCGACATTATAATTTGGAACAGAAATCTTAGAACTCGTTAGATGAACTTGCGCAGATTTGTCATTCATTCATTGAATTTACAGATTTATAAATTGCGAATGACTAATGTTCGTGTGTGTTTCGGAAGACCAATACCTCTGGTGAGAGACCAGAAAGAAATATAAGATTTCCACACGTTATGTACGTTTGTAATGATAAACGACATCCGAAACTGGAACTTTGATATTTGAGTTTGGACGGAGTTACAGATTTACAAATACTCGTGCGCTCTTTAGTAAACATATTTCCAAAGCACGCACGAATATTAATAATCCCCACTTTACAATTCAACAATTCGTTGAAACTCAAATATCAAAGTTTAGATTTCTACCATATGATCTCCTTATATAAATGCATAACATGTGAAAAAAAAATAGATTTGTATACTTTGCCTCACCAGAGATATTGGGCCTGCAATATGCATAATATACGAGTTTTTTGATTTTCAAAAATTCATAAAAAATTAAGGAAGCGCATGTCAGTATTAATATTCTGTATACATTCAACTTATTTTGATGTGTAACAGTGTACGAAAAATCAACTTTGACATTCAGTCTCTTTCTTGGGAAAAAGAACCCTGAAAACCGGAATTTAATCTATTTTCACAATCACGTTTGGATGTTATTTTGACCAGTTCAATTGGGTTTTAGGCTTTTCATACAGAGGACTAAAATTATCAAGCAGGCTTTAAAGGAAGATATTTTTTAAAAAATTTTCTATGATAAACCAGTGCGGAGATATTACATTTGTCGTAAACCTATGGAAACAAATTTTGGCAATCCATTAACTAAACGGTGGGTATTGATAAAAAAAAAATACCCGTTTTGAACTATTCTTGTATAAGGAATAGAAAAATTAAAAAGCATATACCGTATTTCCCCATTCAATTCAATTTATTAATCTCAATATTATATTACAATTGAACCACAAACTTCAGATTCCAGGAGAATCCTAGCTGCTGCCGTTATTGGATTCCCCTTTCCGTAATACCACAAACAAGAAGCACTTTGTAGTTTCGTGATAATTTCTAAAATAATAACTGCAAGTTACTAAAGGTAAAATATACTTGAATTACACAAGGACATAACTATTTACATAAAATCACATACATCTACTATTACCATTTACATGGAATTCAAACACATAATTCATGGTTAAAGAAAAATACAAAATATATGGAAATACAAAAAAAAAAGAACAAAATACGAAAAAATAAGGTAACAATAATGATGACAATAGTATTTACACAAAGATAGGGATGAGCGTGCAAGCAAAGCAATGGCAAACAAAAAGAGAGTAAACTGTGGTTAGTAAAAAATATTTATGTAAAAATATTTAAATGTTAAGTTCAAAATTATTTACGATGATCTCTCGAGGTTTATTTAATGCTTTTCAGCAGGGTGTTCTTTAGGGCATGTTGCAACTGTTTATATGTTTTATTTCTAATATCTTTAGGGAAAGTATCCCAAATCAATGCAGCTTTGTAGCTGATACTATGAAGCCCGTAGTTTAGACGTGGTCTTTTTATCCGTTATTGCCCTTGTCGATATATCATGCAAGGTGAGTGAGACGTCCACTGTAGAATATATATGGTTTTCGACACTAAGTTGCGCATTAGAGTGGCTATTTTGTATTTATATAGGTTTTGTATCCTTAACAATTCTAGGTCCTTAAATAAGGGCATTGAATGCGTGAGATATTCTGCGTTCTTTATTAGTCTAACGGTTTTTTTTTTCAAGGTTAAAATACCCTTTTTATAAGACGCTCCATTGTATAAGACGCACCTTGATTTTCGGACACGAAATTTAGAAAAAATGAAAATTATGGAATTTACCGTAGTTGAACCAAGTTCTATTCATCCTAAAAATCATTGTCTTTTTGCAGTCATTTCTTGAAAAACGTGGTGGGAAAACGTAACTGATGTAAAAAAGTGTATAACAATGAGAACAACAACAAGTCCGCATAGAAACAACAAACGCGCGTAACCTACCGTACTAGTATCTTGTTACGTGCTGGGCTAACAATGAGCGCAAAGGCAAGAAGCTAGAAACGCGAAAGACATCTACCGCGAAAACAACAAAGTGGAAAAAGCAAGGAAAAATCTACCATTGTATAAGACGCACCCAGCTTTTGGATCCCGAAAATTTTGAAGAAAAATTAAAAACTGCATCTTGTACATGGGGAAATATGGTATATATATTTTTAATAGGTCGAGCAACCAAGTTGGACGATTTCAGATTGTGCAATGAAAGAATGGTGCCTACAATAAGGTTCTTGTTGGCTTTCTTTTCCGTCTCTTTCCCCACGGCAAGTTTATTGCACTGAGAGACATCATATCTCACACCCGTCATTCAGTAGTAGAGCGTTGACTTAGCAATCGGGAGGTCGTCAGTTTAATTCCACTGGCCGACAATCCTAAGGTTTTTCGGGGTTTTCCCTCAGTCACACCAGACAAATGCTGGGATGAAATCTTAAACCTAGATCCTGGCCGATTCCTTTCCGCATCCTTTCCCTTCTCCTATCCCGGCCTGAGCCTTAGATGGCTGAAGACCATAAATAAAATTCAAATTCAAATCATCTCTCACAAACGGAACATAATCAAGGACAAAAGGCAAAATATATTAAATTTGTTGCGTACGCTATATACTCTGACAGGCTCTTCACTGCTCTCCTCCTTCACAATAGCAAAATCAACTATTTTAAAGACTCATAAGCTAATTAAAAAGGAAGACATGAATCCATAAATTTGTTACATTTTAACTCAGATTAAAGAATGCGCAAAGAGAACATTCTTTAATAGCTATTCAAGTTACGTTGCCAGTCGTAGGAGAAGAATTCAAAATTTGAATGCGGAGTGTGAAAGGAAAGACAACTAGCATAGGTCCTGCTGCCGTGAGTAGAATTAACTAGCGAATTGAGTGAATGTAGAACCATAATCGCTGTATCCTTTGTTGCAAATGGCCATGCATATAATTTCTATGGTCGGTGTTTCACGTCGTGGAAATGGACCGGGGACAGCAAATAACAATAAATCCTCCTTGTCCCAAATACGAACAAGTTTCTTTTCCCTCTGCGTCTCTTATTTCTTTTTCTCTGTCTCTCTTTCTTTCTCTCTCTCTCTCTTTTCTTCGAACGAAGAAAAGTGGTCAAGCACCTCGTTTACAGCAACCAGGCCCCTCGGCTTCATCGTGTTATCGATACGTCCGTCCCTCCAGTCACACACATACTATATACATTGCTGACTTTCTGACTTGTTGGCGAATGAGTAGTACGGACAAGGTGAGTAGAGCGATAGATCGCAATAGGGCTTCCTCATATGTTGGCCATTTACCTCGCCAAGATGTATCATTCTCATAAATTTGTATCTCCCTGAACAAAGACAATTCGTTCTCACATTCGTCAACATGAGATACATGGACGTTAGAACAACCGTGAGACGAGAGGTGTTCCTCGAGAGAAATCACCAACAGGGTACAAAATTTGTGAAAGCTAACTACATGACATTCTCTGGCCATCAATTACAAATGGACAAGCAAAAAGTGAACTCACATTTGAAAACACAAACATTCCAAAAAGAAACGTGTGTATCTGAGTTTCACATTCCACAACATCAACTGACATTACTACCGACAACACATTTAAACTAAAATTTATACAATGTGAAGTCTAGCAAATCTTTTGAAACATCTTGGATTCCGTATAAACTCTTTCAGTTCTTGTTAAAATTGTGTTAAAGCTAGATTTATGACATATTCTATTGTGTTATTATATTTATGACAAAGTTACAACAGAGATTTACTTCTTCCAACGTGTGTTCTAACAAACATCAACCGCTATTCATTAGACTACGTCCTCCCTCTCACACGCACACACATGAAAGGTAATTGTAGTGAGCGACTACCTTTAAGCTGCAGAAGTTCAAACTCGTTAACAACAATGGGTGTGTCCTAGTGGAAGTAGTACAATTTGCACTTACTCTGCTGTTGTTGTATTTATCATTTGCACCCAACTTATGTACTGATTATTATCACACCAAGAATATCCACAGATCTGAATCTCCAACAACCTTATGAGCATCCACGGTAAATCCAATTCTGAAATCTCTGAGTCGAGAGACTTGTTTTGAACTTCGTTTACGGTAGGAAGATCTCTGCTAGCTTTGAAGCCATATATTTGCTGTCAAACCAATTTTACAGAAACCGTCATTTTCAAGTTGATGTTCACCTTAGTCATGATCTCCTAATGGACTGACTCTGTACGGTGTTCAGTGTCACAGTGTTGAAACGTATAGGAAACTCTAGAAACGTAAGCGTAACGACACAAAAGTGCCCGCGGCTATTATTGAGATAATAGTAAAACCAAATACAAAACAATGAAAAGATTCAAATGTGTTTCTATTAAATAGAAAATCGATCTTCAAGCTTTAAAGGCGAATATTTTGTTGAAAGCTTAAACGAACCTTTTGGAATAATTAGATCATTTTTATTGAAAATTTTACATTTATGGACTTAACAAAATTTGTGGACTAGAATTTCATTCTTGTCTACAGAAAAGTATCACCTAAGTTCAAGGTACAATTTCGTTTTTCACTCAGTACAACTAACTTTAACGAAAATGCACCTTGGTAAAAATAACCAGCATAAACAGGATTCGACCCGTGAATTTTCATCAGTACTTGTAGTCAGAGATATTCACTATTAGACCATGCAGGGTGCTCTATTTTTTTTAAAAAAAATAACATAGGAATCATATGCGTTTCACGGATGGCACCGTCAACGCAGTAGTCACATAAATTTAATGGAAATTGAAATTCTTCAAGTTAAGAGTTGGTATTCAAACGTGCATTTTGCGCCCATATGCCCACCCGTCTATTCCCATTTACACACGATATATTCATTAAAAAATTACATTAAAAGCTTTCACAAGATAAGTAATACGTGAAGTATATAATAACTAATATCAAAGAGTGAAACGTATATGACTGGACCGGGGATCCAATCCAGGACCTTTGGGTTACTGTCCCAATGCGCTACCACTGCGCCACCCAGTCGACTCGCTTCCCAATCACACACCCTCCACCCTTGATGTTGATGTTCTCTCTCGAAACCACCTGGAGAGTACCACAACTCCTAGTTGTGCTTGGACTTTCCTGTGTCTCATAATGGATCACACACGGAAGAAATAATTTCCAAAGTTGAAATGGAGGCAACTGCCGATTTTTTCTGTACATCAAGCCTCTGTAGGTATAGATACAATTAATATTAAAGAGTGAAAAGTATGTGACTGGACTGGGGATCGAACTCGGGACCTTTGGGTTACCTTCCCAATGCGCTACCACTGTGCCACCCAGTCGACCCGGTTTCCAATCACACACCTCTCACTCTTGGTGTCGATGTTCTCTCTCAAAGCGCATTGAGACGTTAACCCAAATGGTCCCGGGTTCGATCCGTGGTCCAGTCACTTACTTTTCACTATTTAATATTAATTGTATCTGTACCTACAGAGACTTGATGTACGGAAAAAATCGGAAGTTGCCTCCATTTCAACTTTGGAAATTATTTCTTCCGTGTTAGATGTTCACCGTTAGGAGACACAGGAAAGTCCAAGCAGAACTAGGAGTTTTGGTACTCTCCAGGTGGTTTCGAGAGAGAACATCGACACCAAGAGTGAAAGGTGTGTGATTGGGAAGCGGGTCGACTGGGTGGCGTATAGGTAGCGCATTGGGACAGTAACCCAAAGGTTTCGGGTTCGGTACCCGTTCCAGTCACATACTTTTCACTCTTTAATATTAATTGTATCTGTACCTACAGAGGCTTGATGTACAGAAAAAATCGGAAGTTGCCTCCATTTCAACTTTGGAAAATATATAATAACTATTTACGTATTCCCTCCAAGGAAAATGAAATCCATTTCATTTTCTTTGAACATAGCGAATTTTCTTGTAAACTTCGTTCATCTCAAATAGTTGAAACCAATCCTGTGCAATTTAGATAGATTCGTATGGTCAAGATCAGCCTTACACTGTTTCAAGCGTTGGTTTGGTAAAGTAGATTGGGGATTAAAAATATTTGACTTTTGTACTCAGTGAATCAGGTAGAACATCGAGCATTTAAGAGAGCCAAATGCTGCTTGTTCTTTCTGAGCTGATCTAATGAACTACAAAGCTGATTTTATAGTGGCAAAAAAGGTAAAGCTACCTCCTGTGCGATATACGCACGTGCCGTGAACGGCGCATGGGGATGTGGGGGAAGCGCTCCACATTTTCTTGACCTACGGTACGAAGTGAGGTGGGGTGGTCAGTCCCATCACGCTCGACCGCCTTTACCTTCCCAATGTGCCCAGAAGTACCAAGAACACTCTGGTACTCAATTTGATAGGAGGCTGAGTGGACCTCAGAGCATCAGACATGGGAACACTGTGTGAGAAAAGTTTCCAGTGTCCTGGTCGGGATTTTAACCGGGCCGCCCGATTCGTAGTCAGACGCGCTACCGCCTGAGCTACGGCGACTCCTGATTTTATAGCGGTAATGAACTGATTTATTGTTTTATTTAAGAAGGCCCTTGTGGAGCCTCAATTATTTTTTAATCTTATTTTACGGAAGGCTCTTTCAGTTTTAATTTGATACACTGAATTCGTGATTATCTTAGCAGTTTGGTGAGGGTGAGGACAAAGTACTTCCGTATGATTTCTTTTACGGGCACTAAAAGAAAACACATACCATCATATTTGTTTGTTGTCATGTGTCCAGAAACAAAACAAACTATTTGCTTTAACGTAAAATGTGTTCTATTTTATTCAGTATCCTTAGAAATCAAAATATGGGCGACCGTACATTAAGATCTGCTCCTTGGCTTCTCTCAAAGTGCGAATTTCTACTTAGTGATACCCTTGGTAGAAGACAATGAGAATTGTCTTGTTATCAAAGTTACTAAAGAGTGTAACGTTGCTTAGGGAAGCAAACAACAACTTAAAACAAATAGCCTTGACCAGCACGTAAGAACTAAATCAAGACTGCGTGTGAAAGGTACATAAATAACAAGCAAGCAAACTTTCCAACTAATGGGGGAGTGAGCTGACTTTTCTTAGTGCGAAAACAACTGACATATTAAATTAAGTTGGCAAACAAAATGTAATATTTCTTCTGGAAAAGTTTCTTCAAATTTTGAGGATCCTCACGTCAGATATTTTACTAATTATAAGGGAATTTCTCTTTGATACATATCTGAAGTGACCCCAAAATTTTAACTGAACATAGAATAGTATATATATATATATATATATATATATATATATATTTACATCCGTCTACCATTATGGAATCCTTGGCAGGCTGTATGTTTGTGGGACCCACCATTGATTATTATGTATAATTATATGTAAAAGCGTATATTAGACTTAGAAATTATCGTTATCAACGCTATTTACTTCGATTTTAGAAAATCCAATTTTTTACCCTCCCTATTCATGCAATAGTCAATGTGAATCCCCTTTACTCTTTTACCATTGCGAGACCCATATACGAATTTTTCATACTATCATTATGAAACCTTTCTATGTTCAGTCGTACCAACCTTTGTGCTTCATGTCAGTACTTCGAAACATGATGGTATCAGGAAGCGATAAATGAAAAATTGAGGGGTGTAAAAGCATTTTATAATTTTTTCCTGCATATTATTTTTCAAAATGTTATACCCAGCTGCCGTGGCTCAGTGGTAGAGCATTGGCTTAGCAATGGGGAGAACGCGGGTTCAAACCCGGGTCCGGACATCCTGACTGAGGTTTTCCCTGGTTTCCCTCGGTCACACGAGGCAAATGCTGGGATGGTACGAGAGA
>JAGDQP010060961.1:0-11624 GCA_022664845.1 Lepisma saccharinum
CATTTCTTCCTTCTAGTTAATTAGACAATAGTAACTTCTCTTCATCAGATGACAAAGTATAGAATTTGCAACCAAGCCAGAGAGAAAGAGAGATCAAATGCCTCACCACTTCCATATGAAACAAGCATTTCTTAGTATTTCTTTACTGAAGTACAGTTTAGTCTCTTAAAGTGACTCATCGTACGTAGGGATCATGAGCTTTGGGGATATTGAATTTGTATGAAATTTGGGGATCGTGAATTTGCTGTATGGCACCTTGATCCGACTTTGGATATAACAACATTTATTTAATTTGTATTTAACGTTCAATTATAATATACGACGTTTTGTCAACACTCACCAGTTATGTTGATGTTATATTTTAAACATAATAATTACTTATGTCCATAAAACTTATTATTATTATTATTTTATCTAATTATTCATGCTTTGAGGAATATATCATTACATGAAAATAAATTTTCCAGAAGGGGTCTCAAACACAGTACCTCAGGATTAGAAACCACGCGCTCTACCACTAAGCTAACATGAACACATCTATCTACTTCTTTCTGATAGAACTCCTTCTGAAGAAACATGACTGAATTTTCGGTGTTGAAGAGAATGACATTGCAAATGCTGTTGTTTTTCTTTCATTTCTCTTGTTTATTATTCTATAAATGCAAGAACTAAATTTGTTGTTTTCACTTTCATTGCAAATGTACTTTCACGTAAGGAAATGTGGGTGACAAAATGATCACGTGCTCAGATGTATGGATGGTTTTGAAATACTGTATCATTACGTATTTTAATTAATGTTGCTTTTTCTACACTTAATAACATTTCAACATGACTTATTACACTTAGAAGAAGGGAAAAAACTGCAAATTTTTTCCACAATTGCGAATTTCCTTCATTCCAGGGCTCGAACCTGGCATCTTTGGTTTACTGTTTCCGAAGATACCTGAAGTTGGACTTAGAGAATTTTCAGGTCAAAACAGCCTAATCAATGCAGTCAAACTTTTTGGAATAGGCTGTACACCAAATGCCGGAAAAGTTGGTACCACATTGATCATGGATTATTTAGCATATTGATACCACTGAACGCACTTAATAAATCATAATTACTATAAGTTTTAGGTACTCGACCAATAAAAATAACAATTTCATGTACTACTACCCTGTCCTTCTATCACATGTTCTGTAAACTCCTGAAAATAACAGCAGGTGCAAATTTAAACAGTATACTGCAATGGAGCGTATGTAAAACCGACAGAACGTTTAAACACCTACTTTTGGGGGCGATTCGTGCTAGTATGACTGAAGTATTATAGATGAAACAAAAATTAGTGCATTACTTTGAAAACACCCTGTATTACTTCGGGCGATTTGTCCTAGTTGTTAAACTATTATTATGGTTATTACTCTGAAATGCGTGGGTTACATACACCTAGTAGATCTTAATTTGTTGAACAATAAGTTTACGTGAAATCACAACTCGAAATGACCGTTCAGATAAAGTATAGTCCATTTTGTCTAGTTGGGGTGACATCTAAAATGGACCCCAATTGAAATACTGATAGTGAATACATCATATTTTAATGAAACTCATCTTCCAAGATATTGGGCGTAGATTTCTGATATGCAATCTTGGTTAGTTTACTTAAACAGATATAACAATAGACAACAATATTTACCATATTAGTTGACATTGTCGTGCGTGTTGCATATATCTACATAATCGAAACGACATATACCCTAAAACCATTTTACCAAATGCTCCAAACGCAGCTATCAATACTACGTGAAATGTTTTATAGTACGTGACTTATTCTGCTGGATAAATATCTGTTATTCGCCATTTACTAATTGTCAACTATGTTATAATACAGGAACCAACTTTTCATAGAACGACAGTAAAGAATAGAATGCAAATCTTTTACACAGAATACTAATCTGTCGCCTTTCAATGTATTCCATGATGTTCGGTCAAAGTCTATATGTTGAATATTTTCTCGTTGTTATGAACATACATTTTAGATCTAACACTAGTATTCTACTTTATACCTGTAGCCATCCAAATGTTGACATCGATACATGATTAAAATTGATTAGACTCTGTCAGACTACGACCAGACTCGTATATATCCCCTGAATAACTTTACACACAGCAAACCTGTGCCATTCTACGGATTCTACCCAATTCAACACTGTACTAGTTTCGCTCTCTGGTGACTATGAGTATAGCGACGTGCGCATATCAATGGCATTTGACTACATTTCACCGTAGTGCGTGGCATTGAGTGTAAAATAGCGCCAGATATTTTTAAGTGGCCTACCACAGAGTGCTGTTAATAACTCCTCTTGCCAATTTCTCTTCAACCACTGGTCAATCTCAATGGCACCTAATCTTTGATACACAAATTAAGTTTTTTATGCAAGGTTTAAATATATACAGGATGTTTGATTAATGCGTACAGAAAATTTAAGAGTGAGTACCTGAGATCGAACTAAGGAAAAGTTGATGAAAACGGATGTCGAATATTAAGTACTTTCGGAGATATAGGTTGATGAATGCGTGGGAAAGTGAACTTCAGAGCGGATTATTTCGAATACGAAAAATCGGAGAATAGGCGGATCAGAAAATATTGAGGAAGTCACGTCCGGGCTATCCAAAAATCCATATTTTAAAATTCTACAAGCAGGGGATTCCCAAAAATTCTTCCAAGTAAAGTTGGGTCAATAACAGCATAAATGAGACGACTTCTAGACAGGTAACAATAAATCGTTTACCGCATGTCTATATTTCAAGTAGATTCCTTATGCAGAGTGGTTTAAAAATCGTGCGGGATTACATAACTGTCAGGAGTAGGAGTAACAATAATTCAATGAACAGTTAGAATATTTCTTACAAACGAGATAATGTGTTATTTCTCAGTTGAATTGTGGTGATTATGTGAACAACAGATGCAGCATAAGGTCAAAGAAAGCTGACCCAATTGGTCAGGTGGGCTGTAGTAAGCTCAAAATGCACATTCTTTTTTTCTTTGCAATTTGTATAGTTTTCTCCTTCTTCACTTGGAAATTACAATTTAACTTTATTTTTGCTTGTTATTTTAATGTCAACTCCAGAAAGAAAACAAAAGTTCTCTTTTTCTTTTTACTTTTTCTCCCCAACATGAGGTAGAATTTGGGAACACAAAACTATAATTCACTTTCGCTCCCTTCACTGTATCCAAGAAAGCGGAGGATCCCTTCGTCTTTTATTTTTGTTGTGTTTCTTTGGACCAGCATCGCAGCATCGAAGAGTAAAAATCATAATTTTGATCTGGACTTAATTTAACCATTTCTATTCATATAGTCAAGGACAGTTTAGTCACTTCTGCTTTCGATATAAACTTTTGCTTTCGTTATGAGTTATTCGTAAAAGGAAAAACATAACAAGAAACTGAAACCAACCCTCTCCCACGAATATAAATTTGAGCTTTCTCACAAATGGTATTTTTATAAACTTCTTTCATAAATGCAACGTTTATCTCTTTGTTTCTTTTTTTATTCTGTGTATCCATTGTTAGAATAATCCTTGAAATAAGAAAGAACATGTCTCACTGGAGGAAATATCAAAATTTATATTTTTTGTGATTTGTATTTTCCTATGTTGTGTCCAAAATCGAGATCCCTTGAGCAAGATATAACAATAGCTATACAACGTTCATATGTTACAAGTGTCAACCATATTGAAATTCTATTGTGTTACCAAGATTCTCTCATCTATGAACCTCTTGTTCTGAATGTAACCAATGTAACCTCGTTTAATGGTAAGATGTGAATCAAATTTATGTTTCCCGTATTGCCATGTTTCAAGGATGTAAAAGTTGACAGTAAGGCAGGTGGGCACGTTAAACACATTTGAAATTCAAGACACATAATCCCTAAATTCCAAAATTTAGTTTCCCAGGAGAAAATTCTAACTCCTCTCTGCCTAAGGCAAAATTGGGCCAATCAATGAATACTTTCAGAAGAGAACCATCACCTCACACTACAGAATGAAGACTGACCCATGATCATAGGTGGAAGTTACAGGAGTATGAGGTTTTTGACCTACTTCCCCTGGATTCTCAGAAACCAACGAATCTCGAAGTGAGTACGAACACCCAAGCTCTACCCCAGTGACGTCACAACGAAGTTTTGGCAAGGTCAAACGAGCTGAGATTTACATCTAGCTGACTGGGAACTATCTCTATGACGTCACTACCTATCCAATCTTCTCGATTAGAATCGTATCCACCCAATTACCATATTATTGGAATAACCGAAGGAAATTGACAGTTTAACTCCGTCCTAGAGATATCTCGTTCAGCTCCGAGAATCTCGGGAACTACGGGAAAGTTGGAGTATAAAGTTTGGACTCTTAGACCAGGAATTTCAGAGACCAGTTCACCACCAGACACAATAATGTAACCTTAAACGATTCCTTCCTGCCTCTGCGCCGGAATCGTCTTCCTTCTCTCTCTCCAACACTCAAGCGAGTCCTTCTGCCTTTCTGCACTGGAATCGTCTTCCTGAAACTAAGCTAATCCTACCTACAGAAAGCTAAAATCCTTAACGACCTAAATACCTCGTTACACCTGGTACCTGTGTCTGGTCTTTCTGGAGTTTACTGTAAGTCGGTTGCCGGGCTTCGAACACTCACCATCCGTCTAGAGCTGTAGAGGTGCAGCTCCACCACCGTCGATGCTTGCCTGCAGTTACAAGTCGCCGTTATTGAAACCATGGCGACTTTTTGTCTGGCCGAATTTTTGCCTTTCCTAAATTCAACCTTCACAATATTTTTCTAAGAATATACACTCATATGGTAAAATCCCTTACCTATAACACCTTGAGCTGCTACATTCCTTCTTTCAAAGATAGAGACTGTTTCTAAAGCTCAAACGTCTTACTTTCAGCTCACATACTCAAAATTTATAGAACCTCTATAAGCAAATAAAGAATATTCCTCAATCTAAGAAAAGGAACTTCTGATTTCAGACCAGAACTAATTGACTGGGTAGCAATCAAGCTTTCGACCTTCACAAGTTCCCTCCCACGTACCTCCTCAGAAGCTCTCATTCTCTTATTCCAAGAAAACAGTCAAATTTCTTGGAATCTCTCTATTTTGTTTGACGCTTTCTTCCAGAAAAAGAAGTAAGAAAGCGCCTCCGCTCGACCACTCGTCACGGCTGTGCGCAGGTCACGGTCCCTCGATGAAATCCCGACTGGGCCATGGAACTTGTCAGTATTTAGAACTGTACAGCTTATTGAACCGAAAATCGTCCTTATTATTGACTAAAAGGCACTAAAAATAATAAAATGTGGGCTGAATTTACGAAAAACAATGTATCAAATGAAATAACATGAAATTGAAAAGAACAAGGAACGTCAAAGTGTATTTCAAATCCAGTTGATAGAACGTGCATAATATCCTGACAGGATATATCATCATGTGATTCTCTCTGTATTTTTAAGGTTGAGGAGATAAAACGTTACCTTTTGGGAAGAAAGAGCCATTCATATTTTTTTTCCACAACAATTCATTAACTTCTATTTCCACAACATTATAAAATTCATTAACTTCTTTTCTGTTATTCTGACAAATCTATTATTTTCTTATTAGGCTAATTTTTTTAATTAGGCTTAATATTTTTTGTTCATATTTACCTGATCTTTGTCCGTTGGATTTGCTCAGATTTACGCGAATCCTAGCGAAAGGGGATTAGTGTGGTACGTGAGTAGCTAATGGATCTCTGTTTTCCCGTTACAACTATCAATATCGTTTTCTCTATTTTGACAGGGCAGAAAGGATGTGATGTTGCGAGTTAGGAGCTGAACACATGATCCAGTGAATGAAGATAATGTAGAAGTGACGGGTTATTCATTGGAAGCTGTTGGAGCTCAGTCAGCTTGGGTGCAGGGAGTGAAGTCCTCGATAAATCTCTTTTTCAACCCCGTTCCTCATCTCCCACCTCTCCTTTCCTCTCGCTCTCTAACACATTTTCTAGTAGAGTAGTAGAACAGACGGCAACCAGCCGAGGTCAAAGCTGCTGGGATTGTTACACGCTAGGGAATCACCGGTAGCAACGGTTAAACGCTCCATTTCGACTTCTGGGTACAATCCACAGAGAAGTTGGCAAAGTGCCCACAGGGAAAGGAGAAATTGTCATGTTCGGGAAAGGGAGTCTTCACCAAACCAGCAGCTACTAAAACGCCTTCAGATGGAAGATTTTTATCAGAAAACCATGCAACTGGATCTAGAATGAACTCGAGCATCCAGTAAACAGATGGTTAGAGAGATTATGATCTCGAAACGATAAATAGGAGAACAAGAGAACTAATGACTAGTGGAATTAAGATCGAACGATCCGACGTAAATGATGTGTCCTAAGCTTTATCTTAACTTGATGGAGATGAGAGAAATATTTCTCGAATAATCTGTGGATATTTCTTTTTCAGTTTGCAGTGGAAGCATGGAGAATAAAACAGTCAGGAAACTTTTAACCGTGAGTCAGAAAATTAGATTGTTAGAACTAAAATACAAATGCGGACAATAAAATGAGGTCGAACATGTTAACAAGTGTAATTTTCATGACTATCACGAGACGGACTATAAACCAGTGTAAGTGAATCATTGACAGTTTGGTGAACCATTTTTTTTAATGCCAAGTAAGCCAAAGTTTCTTCACACAGAGATGATGATTAAACAGATGATCTTATGTTATTACTAGATGGTGGATTTTCCATATTTGCATATTTCTATTTTGATGAATATTCGATAATCTGCATGACTAAAAATTCGATTTAGGCTATTTACAATTAAATTATGGGGATTTTATTGCGCGTATAGCGACATATTTTAGGTGTACGTACATATTTTGTTCGTTAGTGAATATACTAGCATATTTCCATAAAGTTTTACGTATGAACCTTTGTAAAACACATTTTCTCTATTTACGGAATTGAAACTCTTCGAGAGGTTATTAACCGTTATCTAAAGCACCACGATGTCCGAAGTTTCCTATTGATGGATGCCAAACTGACATCACAGCTGTTGGAATACCAGAGTATGGAATATCAGTACAAAAAACCCTTCGGGGTAAAGGGAAGAGTGACGCAAAAATTCTGCTCACACAAGAAGTGATATCTACATTGTGAGTGACTTTGTTTGTGTCACTATGGCGGAAGCCCTCCAATGTTATTTTTGTTCAAATATCTCTTATTGTTCAATGCTGCCTGTTGAAAACGTGCATACAAAAGGTCGAGTTAGGGTCATAGTAAGCTCCGTATCCCGAAAACGGTAACTCCTATTTAAAAATAATAAGCATCAATTTGCATCTACAAGGCCCGCAATTAACCCCCCAAACCCCCCGTTATCAACCATAACTTTTGAACAACTTCACCGATTTTGACATGTTATACACCATTTGAAAGGTATTGAAGCGTACGTAGATTACGATCTCGAAGTTTCAGCCGCCTATATGATCTGGGGTCAGTGCTATCATAAAAAATGTGAAATCTGAATTTTTCTTCGAACCGCTCTAGGGGATCCCAGGGAGGTCCTACCGACTCATTTTTTTCTGTGTCTTAGTATAGCAAAGAGCTATTAAATGCAAGTTGAAGCATCAAAATCGGACTTTTAGTTCGCTAGATCCGAAATTTGCTGTATACATAGAGTTCCGCTAACAGAGTCCTTTGTCAGCGTCACTCCAAGAACTACCGTTCTTCATGATACCAACCAATAAAGATGTTTATCTTTCAAAACATCTAATATAGTGGAGACTGGGATTAGATTTATCGGCACTGAAACATACTATTGGTTTCATTTCACTTGTTCCCCGCCTCTCAATTTTGAACTTTTCTCTTATTGTTCTTTTCTTGGTCACCTTATCTTCATTGTTTGTGTTTGATGGGGAGAGGAAACAGGTTTGATTTACACTGCGCTTCTTTAGAAGATGGTAGTCCAAACTATGTTGTTGCTTGTGATATTAGGGACAAAGAAAAGTTCTGGGTAATTTTAGTCCCCATCTCCACTATTTACAGCTTGTCAGGTTGAGATTCTTTTCGTATTCCAGCATCGCTGTCGTTACTTGGGAAATCAACGTACTATTTGCTTTACTCTCCGAATGTGAGCATTTTGCAGAAATATTGTGGGTTAGTGGTTGCGTGTTAATTTTACTTATTAATACAAAGTACAAAGACCAAAATTTATTGGCAAACAGGCGACTATGCGGCGAATATTTGGCTTAATAACCTTTCTGCGCCTTTGACTCAGGCCGGTATAGGAGAGGGAATTGGAATGGCGATATAGAGTCGGCCAGGGCCTAGGTTTGAAGATACCATCCCGGCATCTGCCTGGTCTGACTGAAAGAACACCTTGAAAAAGTCCTAGTCAGGATGGTCTACCTCCGGATTATAGCCCGGGACTTCCGAATGCGAAGTCTACATTCTAGCAGCTCAGCTACGGCTGCTCGAGTTTGGATTTTCTAAGATGCTAACAATCTCTAATCTTACATGTACTGTACTTATACAGATCAGTCAGTTGTTCTGAAACAGGTAAAGGTAGGATGAAAAATTCTAAATAAACTTTATACGAAAAGGATGGCAATCGAAAACGAGATGCTGCAAGTATCTGATTTGGAGAGAGAATTTAGTATATTCCAAAAATGAATGGCTGAAGTTTTCCCATGTTTTTTCTGTCACACCAGACAAATGCCTGGATGGTACCTACGAACTAGACTCTGGCCGACTAGCTTCTAACATACTTTCCCCTACCCTATTCCGGCCTGAGTCTGAGATGCAAAAAAGCCATAAATAAATTCAAAACATTAGAACAGCGCTGTCGATTTGGTGCAATGATCAATATATTTGTCGTTTAAAATGCCCATTTTTCATATGGTTTAATATACAAACTCGTTGTTTAATGCGTTTAATTTGTAGCGCGCGATGTACCCAGGTAAGGAATGTGGGAAGGAATCAATCCTGGCCTTAAGAAAGGTACAATTCTATCATCTGGTGAGACAACGCGCAACCAAGGAAAGCATCGGTGGGGATGGTCGACTTGAGCACAGTTCGTGCTTACTCAACCTCCACAGTGTTGCTTAGTTGTAGACGTAAGCCACTATACCACTCCTGCTGACTGCGTCCCTACGTAGCAGAGTTGAAACGAATCACCGGATCAATCGGGTCATTCGTGTAAAGGTTTGGACTGCGTCACCGGATAAAGGTTTCGGACCTGGCCTGACCCATTTATACCCGGTATCCAGGAGGACAAAGCAGATTTTTAAATTATTTCTTTGCGTTTGAACCAGGGATTCCGGCAGGATTTTCAGTTTGGAGGTGTAAAGTCAAAATTGGGAGGGTGTAAGTGAAGTTTTGCAGGGTTGGGCATGACTTAATTTTCCTGGTGGGACTGACGAAAAACCAGCATAAACCTCAGTCGGGATGGTCGACCGCTGAGATCGATCCCAGCAGGTAGTACACTACCCACCCAACACCCCCTAACACCCTCCCTAGACTTCGACTGCGCCCCCTAAGGAAAATCTCTGGACACCCCCCTGCTAAGGGGGGTGTTCTTTCGGGACATTTAATAGTTAAAAATTCCTAGAATTTCGATTTACAACTACGGCAGTTATGGTAATACACAATCAAATCTTGATAGCAGTATTGCATTTACTCCGAAGAAATATCTTTTTTTGGGCTTCATTCCTTTCTTGTCGCCTCACAAAAATCCATCAGCAGCAAAGAAATGAGGCAGAAAACAATAAGCATCTCCGTATGAAAACACCTGTTTGGTGACTGCTCCCTGCGGTGTTAGAGTGCAGAGATGATAGATTCACTTCAGATGCACATCAGCATTCACTCATTATCTATTCAGTTGTTTTGTGTGCATTGAGGGAAAGGCGAAACGCGTCACAATGAAGAACAGGATTATTGAAACAAAGGAACTAAGTTTAGGAGCTCGTATATATGCATTTATTTTTCTAATTTAAGTGAATCTTTGTTCATAACTAAATATATTGAAATAAAAGTAACAATGTTTACAAACTTGATGCGCCGATCTTCCCAATACCTAAATCTGTGTTCTTCAGGGTTTTATTTCATCATTCCCTCAAGAGAAAACTGGTCAAATTCATCCATGTCAACAGTAACGAACATTTTGTGAAACGAAAGCGATATGAAATGAAACCCCGAGCGACCGTAGCTCAATGCTTTGGCATTGGATTCGTTTTCCTGAGGTCCAGGGTTCCTGGAGGCGGCCATCCTGACTGAAGTTTTCGTAAAAGTCTTATTATGCAAATGTCTGGATCATACCTTATTTTAAGACTATGTCCGTTTCCGTCCAATTTCGTTTTCTATTGTTCATGCTTGTTGTTGTTGCTAAGCTCCAATGTAAAAATAGTCTTCGAGTTCTATATGGAGATACCAGAAATAAATAAATCTTCGGAAGTGTTGACGCTGCTGGACTTGTAGTTTAAGCTCGTGATGTTTAGACATATACTCACATATACAGTTACATACACACCACAAGTGGCTGTAGACAAAATCATATGTTTCCCCACTTAGATCCCAGTTAAATAAGGTATCATTCAAACACTCACTCACTTGGGCAAACTTCAGTACTCGAACTCGTGACGTACATACTAGCACAAACACACATACAGACAGACAATACTTAAAATAGCTTCTTCTTTCACCCTGAACATGCTACGTTGTCGCTAAAGATAAAAAAGAGAGATCTCAAACAATTTCCTTAGTCAAGATAGTATGACATTGGCTACATAGTTTTTTTCCAAGTTTTTTCAAACTCTGCTCTCAGATGAAATGCTTAGCACCGCAGACGTGCGTGCGCTTTCTCTTATTTATATTGGAACTGACAATATTTGTAATTCGAAGAGTATAGATAAAAGAAGTTTCTCGCTGCGGTAGTCAACATTTCATCAGGGAATCTGGATTTCTGAAAATTTTAAAATTTCATTAAATTTAATATTTTAATAGCCAAGTGCATGCAGGTGCCGACCGGGTAGCCGTGCGGCCTAAGGCGTAAGGGCAACAACTCGAAGGTCCCGGGTTCGAGTCCCGCTAGAGGCACGGGTATTTGTGGATTTTAACTTGGTGTAAAGGGCCGAATCGTGACGGACTGAAGTCAAAAGTGTTACTAGGCTGTCCCAAAGAAAATAAATTTTCTACGTGCATGAAGGTAATAGTGACATCTATTACTTGGAATCTTTGGCGTGCTGGAACCCATTACAAACCATGGACTATTCTCCCGTTTCTGTTAATTATGATTCGCCACTTTCTTGCAGAGTTTTTACGGCTCGGAAATCGAAACGGGTGGGGGGAGGCATGCCGTTGTCCAGTCAGGATTTGTTTCTGGGTTGGCTCCCGGATATGCATATGGTTAACGCTATCGCCCTTGGTGAGAACGGTTTCGGGTTCGATTCGCAGAATTTTGATACTTATCCAGTATCGTGATAACTATTGCGGAGACACTTTGAATACAAGAAGGAGCAAATGGGGGTCATGGGAGCCAAAGTACAACTGCGACGAGAGCCGATGCGCTGACTGCGTACTACCCAACGAAAAGCCGTTTGAATTTTATTTTATTTTATTTA
>JAGDQP010060962.1:0-12117 GCA_022664845.1 Lepisma saccharinum
GGTGGGTACACGACGTGTACCCGCGTATACCCTCCATTCCACCCCTGCCTCATCCACTAGTGGATTGAATATGGCTGTGATTTATTTATTTATTATATATATATGTGTGTGTTGCCTGTTGAAATCCGTGCGTTATGTTTCATCCCTCCCCCTGGCTAAAAAGTTTAATTCGCACACTGAGGAAGATACATCGAATGTTGAGATAAGAAGTGAAACGCAAGATCGGGATGAACGGAGAGGGCTTAATATGCCTTCAAGGACCTGCCGGTTTCTGCAAAACACTGATGATAATGTGGAATGTACTGCAAATGGAAGTGTTAGCGAAAGGGTGTCACACACTTGAAGATGGTCTCTCGTTTGAGACACATAGATGCTTTTTCAAACGAGTATAAAAAGAAGTGCTCTGAGCTTCTGAGTTTTCAGGGTAAATGCTGACAGAATTACGTTATTAGTTCTTCTGTATATAAAGGGTGAACACATGACTCGTCGTAAATTGAAAGCTACCATTTTTCGCAATCCTCAGTTCCAGGGATACTACCAGAATTGTCAGTTTCGGGGTGTAAATGAGTTTTTATCGATTTTTAACCGTAACATTTTTTAAGTTGAGGCATGTGCTCCAGAATTTGAAGGGATGACACCCCCATTGGGGGCGCGATCTAGGAAAATCTCTGCTCAGTTCCCACAGAAGAAAAAAAAAGGCTTAACCTACGTTCCGCTAGTAAAAAAGATCTATTCAGTATTCAGCACGGACCTTAGCAACTGGTTTTAGCTACGGTAAGGCTGTCAACGGGTACGGTAAGGAATGACTGCATTGCATGCATTTACCACTTCCCATTTGTGTACTTGACGTGCCTACAATAACCTATATACAAATGCTTTCGTGAATTTTATATTTTTTCAGAAAATCTTCACTTGCGCAAAAATTAAATGTTTCTTTAGTTTAGGTAACATAACCGTGGAGAAAACATACTGTATTTGTTTGGCTGAACGTTTCTCTCCTCCCCCCCTTTTTTTTTACTTTATCAAATTAACACGCAATTTTCACAATTTTGGCTCTTACTTCCTTCTTCCTGCAGGTGGAAAAATGCAGTCACAAAACACACAACAAAGGAAATATTTTTCCATGTTTTGTGTGCAGTAGCCTATAGATGTGGACACAAGACACGAATGTTTTCAGAATGCAAGCATAGAAGTAGAATATCAAACCAGATGTTCATCGAAACATATTATTATCAAGGACTCCTCAGAAACCTTCAAGCATTCTTTCTTTGAAATTGTAAGATTCGTGAATTCCGTTTCCTTTCCACAACCTTGTCATTAATAAGCATCCAAGAGTTCCCAAGCCAGACCTTCGTTGTACGGACTGGCTAGCCTTGCAGAAAGGCGCAATGGTAGACCTTCTTCCTTATGTTAGCATGCAGCTTCCCATTCGTCACGCGTTTTAGAAGCGCCTCGATGCGAGGCTACATTCAGCTCCTTCTGTACAACGGGGCATCGACCGCCTTGGCGTGTCGCTACCTCGCAGGGGAGTGGTAGTTGTGAAGCCAACAGCACCAATACACTGCTAGGCCTTTCATCGTAACGCTGGTGATTCGCCGACCATTGGTGTACAATTTGCCGACCAATCATTGGGAAAGTGCTGTCGAAAATATCCAATGTAAGTCCACAAATTATCTAAGATCTCTACAGATCGAGTTTTTCGGAGTTTGCCGGCAAGATTTGATTGTTTTTGGTTAAATTTCAACTGGACCGATAGGTTTCGATCCATCTTGACGAGAAACAAAGCGAGAAGCCATGTTTGTTATTAGAAGTCAGTTTTTAGGGTTAGTAATGGCGTTTTCCAAATATTCAAGTAGGTCAAAATTTTCGTCGTCGCTCTTATCAAACTAGTGCACTTTTGCTTAATTATGTTTTTGATTTCTAATTTCGATATGCTCCTGTGTAACATGTAGTTAGTGGTTTACACGATTTCAACATTTACTTCCCATATGAAACTTTCTATGTGTAAGAACTTCCAACCAGTTTTGCCTCAACATATAGAAGCTCTGAGTATGGTGCGATAGACTTGAAATAAACTGTAACATGTGTTGATGTTTTTTTTCATATCAGCTGGAATTTAGCGACACTTTTGAAAAGATTTTACGAAGAATCTACTCCTTACAAAGTTCACAGGTTGTAACAGGGTGAAGAAATGTTTCGCATTAAAAAAAAATGAAGTGGTGAATTGTCTAGCTCACGGTTATGAGCAAACTCCTTGTATTATTAACTCAGTCTGTACGATTAGTAAAGTTAACTTTGTTTTAATGGTAAAACAGGACTTCTATCATCGCATGAAATTTGGTTTGTTCTTGTATTCTTACAATTGCACCACTTCCGGTTACGTCCAGATGGCAATTGAGTTCTTTGTTACTAAGAGGTAACCGTGTTAAGATGCTGCTTACCTGTTACTGTAGAGTTACACTTTAGATACTGTACCCTCCAATGCTTGAGATCCAATCTGTGACTGGTAAAATGACATTGCGGTTGGGGTTAGTACGAGGGAGGGCTATGGTGAAGTTTATGGTAGCCAGCTAGTAAGCTATATTTTGTCGTATGTACGCTTTATGCCACTAATTTCCTTGCAAATAAATTACACTTCCAGTTGTATTAACATTTTGTGATGGATAGTAACCAGAAATAAGTGACGAAAAGCATTATTATTTACAAATGCATCCGCTATTTAAGCAACATACACACATGGCGCCATACGGAGAGAAACGAATGGCGTCCAGTGTTTTATGATGTCCACGTATTTTGCCACAAAATTCACGGACAACGTTGAGCGTACAAAGACGGGTTGCGTAAAGTCAAATTATTACACACTACATTTTTCCACCCCCTGCGCGGAAGAACTAAAACAATTCCAAGGACTTTTCGCTCTTTCACTTGTATATCACACTTTCTTGGCTAAAAACTTAGCTTTTTTTTTTAGTTTCACACACGTTACATTTGTCGGGTTAAGTGCTGTTTAGATAAGCCAAAAGTGAAATTTATCAAACCATCTGCAGGAATTGCTAGCCTAGTTTAACATTTGCAAGTAATATAATAGAGGTTGGTATGGAAGCTGTCAAAATTCCTTTGCTTTAAAGCTGTGTGTAGGTATGCAGGCTCCTAATGTAGGAGGTTTGTGTGTAAGGGCAACTGCTTTTTTCGTTTAGAAGGGTGTCACGCAGGGCCAGCTCCGAAAATTTGGGTGCTTCACCAGTGATCAGACCCGACATCTCTTGTTCTGGAAGCGAAAACGTTTGTTAATGGGTTTAGCGGGAGCTGTGTAATGTAACCTAAACAATCACTGCCCACACTAAGAAAGATTTATCAGCGTATTTTCTCACGTAAATTGCCAGCAAAGAACAAAATTGCTTAAGGGCAACCCGTTAGTAGCATTTGTAATTGTTACGGAGACAGTTACGTTGATATGATTGCTGGCAAAGCGCTTTTCACACTAATTAATAGGGAATACATTTTTGAAGCAAAATTTATACCAGAAATTAAAAGAAAAAGTCTTGCTGTAGTAATCTTGAAAATTGTGTATAAGGACATCTTCTATTGATATCTTGTAGAGTGCATCTCCTTAACTATGACAATTCGGAATACCATTGCTGGTAGTAGAAATTCGTACATCAGATGCAAGAAGTAAGTTTTTATTTTAATTATGACAGTAAGAAAAGCGGGTCAGCGCTCTGATGATGGGTGTTGTGCCCGCAGCCATTTCCTAACCCGAGGGACCATGGGTAAGGTCAACCGATAGTAGTTTGCTATTACCTTCCATCGGATGAAAGTTGTGTCCGAAGAACGGGAACCTAGCGTGAATACTTCTTCATCTTAGACTTCTAAACATATGCTTCTTAGTTCTTAAGTGAGTTATAGGGTGTAATTCCGAAGGTGATGGTCACTTTTTCCAAAATTTAGAATGGAAGAATGAGAATGATTGAGAGATTTGTGAAACTTGGAAATACAAGATGAGTGTTAAAGGAAGTGAAAGCGAGATATAAGTGTGGTTGTTAGCGATAACTGTTGCTGTGAAATGGGAACCACATTCTTGCGCCTTAGGGCGGAGGGTGCCTGAGAGCGATGTTCATCGCTTCTAATGAAAATACCTAACCTGACTTTAACTAAGCCCTATTCGCTCTCTCGAGATATTGTCAGTGTCTTTTGTGGCAAAATAGTTGCTATTCATAACACGAAGTGTCACAATTAGTATTCCCCTGCATGGCGCCATGTTTCTTTCCCTTGATCAACTAGAGTGCGTATTTAACGAAATAATAATTAGATTTTCTTAACTTTTTGGATTACTAGATGTTGCTAGGTGTTTATAGAACCGGAAGCGAAAATCGTGAGAATTGAGGAGCGTTAATAATAAAGCAATGTTCTAGGGACCACCAACTGCAGAACCGCAGCCTAGTTATATCCAATTTTGATAATTTGCTTCCAGTTGCGTCAGTAAATTGGAAAAGAACAATCAGCATGTAATAAGTATTTTTCTGGTCGTCCTAGTGTGTTACTCTCAGTTCTTGTCTGTACTCAATCGATGCTTTTAATTGTTAGTTGTTTAGAACAAAGGCAAGTGTTTTGGATCATATGTTTTTGATGGAACAGTGCTGACATATGTACAGATCACGGACGGTGAGCTTGGATTCCTCTTAAATCACTTCCCAAGTTTATTCTTTCTTTAAAATATGTTACTAGGAATGGGCATTCTTTTCTAGAAATTTAATATCTGTTGTAATATTGGATATCGCCCGCATGTCTATACTACGTTCCATACAGTTTAAGCGGAATCGTAAGTTAACCGTCATAGCTCCTACTGGTATGATCTGTTCTTGTGAATTGAGCTTTGTTTTAACTTTACAGAACGTGTTATGTTCTGTGCCTGTTGTGGTTTCTGTAAGATATCGTATAGGGTGTTGTAAAAATGTTGAATTTTCACACCAAAACAAGAAGCGGTTTCTTTTTTTAAAAAAATTCCAGAAGTTTCGAAACTAGAAACCCACTTCAAATGAGATCATCTCATGACAAGTAATGACGCAAGACGTGCTAACTTCTTTAAATCACAGCCACAGTTGTGTCGCATGGTTTCTCATCGTAAGAGTCATTAGATCAGGGAATAGTATTCAAGCATAGAACTCCCCTACCAAAGTGCCTTCTTGAATCATAGTGTGTACTCAATAGATGTATTTGGTACAATTTAGATTGTGATTTGCCAAGCGATACCTGTTGGTTTATTATTTATCGAAATATTAACTTCGTTTGTGATGGTGTCATTTAGTATTTGAGTGTGTATAGCTTCTAAACTAAGCGCTTCTGTTTCCCTCCCCCCAAAAAAATTGTTCTGATGTCAGTGATTCAACCTTAAATTGATGACGCAACGTTTTTGGAACTCCCAGTATATCGCCTATTGGCATGTTAAAGGAAGAGAGATCGAATTTTACAATTAGATTTTAACAACATTCGCTTGATTACCATTGTACGATAAGATCACAATGATTACAGAGTACCCGATCATTAAAACGTGCACACCATTACCAAACTATAAGAACATTTTAGCTATCCAGTTTTCGTTTCTCTGCGTTTATTCTCATCCTAAGCCTGTCACGTCGGAGGAATGGCGTACCTCGGCGAACAGTTCCGGGAAAAGGGATAGGGAACATGCCTTCCTTCCCATTACTGATCCAAAGTCTGCCACCGGAACCTAGCGTAAGAAGGCAATCACAATAATCAAATGTGAAAAAAGTAATCCAAATAAAAGTTGAATATTGAAATAACGGAGATGCGAAACTTTTAGGATCCTGTCATCTGTTAATAACGTTCTTGAATCTCTGAACCAAAGTTCAATCGTTACTAAGTGGTATGCATTTAAAGAATTACAATGAAATGTCTGTAGAGAAATCAAGGATAGGACGGTTTGTTGTGTTAAACATTCCTTTACGAACCCGAAGATCATAATATATAGTAGCAGCTACGTATAATAAGAAAGTATCAGTGAAAGTAGAAACTGCTACTTTAAATAGATCTATTAAAAGTAGCAATGTAAGTAACAGTTTAGATGTATGTAAAGTAGCAGCTACTTTTTCACTGCTACCAAAGTAGCAGTGAACAGATAGTTGCTACTCGATTTTTTACCCATCCCTAATATATAAATCTTACACATCCCTTTTCGTATATCTCGGAAGTAGAAGTAAAGAGCTTTCTATTGTAGATATTTTAAATAACTTTATCAAGTCGTCCATGATAATTGCTTTGTTTTTTCCATAACCATATTGACCAAGTCACATATTACGGCGACTATAGTTCATTTTAGGTTTCTTGTTCGTGCTTGTTTAATTTCTTCACTACTTGTATTCCTGATATCCGTTGTGCAACTGCCGCGCAATCTTGAAATTCAAAATAATTAGTTGTAGAAACTGAACAAGTTGCTGAAATGTTAGTCACAATCTTTCAGTTGGTTCTATCGATCTTCATCAGGTATTAGAAAGCACAAATGTAAAACATATTCCGCAATAAAAATACAAGGAAACTGGATGTAACTAAAAAGACTTTTTCATTCTATGAAATTAATAGGCGAACACACGCTGACAAGGTTTACATTAAACTAAAACAAACAAACTAATAATGGATTAGTTTCGGTATTTTAACATTCATCAGACAAAATACAATTGCAGAGGTATCGTCTTGTGCTTTGTCTGGTAAAGATATTGTTAGAATGCCAAAATTATCGCTGCCGTAGTTCAGTTGGTAGAAGGGTTTTTGGAATTTTGCCTAGCCTAAATAAACAGTGTTTTTTTTTTAAAAAAAAAAAAAACTTTTTTTAAGCAAAGAAAAATGGACTAAAAAGTAAAAAAATAATTTATAAATCGGAAAATAAAAGCGTGGGTGCTCTTGTTTACCTTATCAGTCATAATATCTAAGAACACCCACGCTTTTATTTTTCGATTCATAAATTTATTATTTTTTTACTTTTTAGTCTATTTTCCTTTGCTTAAAAGACGTGTTTTTAAAAGTCCTTTTTTAATTAATTTATTTTTTTAAAATCCTTTTTTAATTTTATTTATTCTTTTCGGTGTTCATACTTTTTCTCCAGTCAATATTTTGTGGCCTAAATCCTAAAGTGTTGTGCAACCAGCCAAGCCCAGCCGCGGTGCAGGCTAGTAATTATTTTAGGATGACGTCTGTAATAACAAAATTTTAAAATATAGACATAATAGAAATGTATGAAAGTAACATGGAATGTTGTGTTGTCACCCGACTTAGGTCACTGCAAAATTTCTACCAGAGACGAAACATGATTACAGAGTAAGTTAACAAAAAGCTTGGGAAAAAGGAGTTTGTTTTGGGTTAAACCCACATAAAATAACCTCCAAAGAATTATACTAGTTCAGTACTTGGATTGAAATTATAAACTGGATCTGCCTTCTCATTTATATAAACAATATATTGTTGGAATACTGAAATGAAAGAGTAGTTTATAAATGCGTTAAGTTTTTTAGGATCAAAAGCTTTATTAAAGTTTACTCCACTGAAGACCTGCTGGAATATCAAAGTAGTTAGTTATGCTTAATATCAAAACATGTAATATGGCTTTACAAATATATTGTCACTTACCAATTAAAACTTAACTGGTGCACTCTCCTACATTAATAAATAGATGTACTTCATGATGTAATATGTTACGTTTTATATATGTGCTACATATGTATATATGCAAAAAATATACTAACATGTGATTTTTGTTAAATTTACGGGTCTTTTCAGCCACACACTGTATCCCGTACATTGTCCTAAGCTTTTACTATACCGTAGGGAAGATTTTTGGGGTAACGTCAGTGACTTTTGAAATACTACCCCGGTATTTGTCGGGTGTGTTTGAGGAAAAGCAGAGAAATCCTTAATCAGGACGGCTGACCCCGTGATTTGAACGCGCGTGTAAATAGGAGATTTTGCACTCCGCAGTTCTTTATAATATCCAAAGATATTATCCATACAAAGGATCCGTTTCATTGTATTTCTTCAAAATTTTCCACTTCTGTCTAGAAATCGGTTTATAAGCGTGCGTCGATGGTGCAAAATGTGCCATGCGAAACTTGGATTGGAAACTAAATAGTATTCAAAGTGTGAATATATAGTTTACCATATCTTACCTAAGAAAACCTATTTTTTAATTTTTTTTTTTTGACAGGGTTTTGCACAATTCTATCGGGATTCAGAGTACATGGATGTAATTTTTTATGAAACTCAGGATTGTTTCAAATGTAATTCCCTGACGTTTTGAAAGGGATTTTTTTACTCAGTATTTCCAGGACAAGGGCATTCCTGGTAACGTAATTGAGCTTATATAATTAACAAGCACTCGGTACCGATAAATGTGAAAGTTTCCCAGACAGTCGTATTTGCAAACTTACTTTGCGTAACCTTTCCTTGGCTCAAGCTGATATTTCATATTAAAATCTTATCCTTGTGCAAGTTTCCCATGCTAAATTTCGTGGCACACACGTTTTCGCGTAACTTTTTTTTTTCTTTAGCACGATTGGCAAGAACGCTGCAATTGACTTCTTAATGTTATATCCATCACATACTGCTTAGTCTGTTAGGAATCTACTAGTATTCCGCACGAGAAGCTATATACAGTAAGCTGTATGGAAATGGTGATTTCAAACTGCCAGATACCTCTTCCCTTCACGGTGCTTGCGGAATCTGAGCAGAACGTGTAACAAACTGGTTGAAACCGGTAGCAAACACCTTTCTGTGATACCAAATAACTTCTGGTCTAATGGCTCTGTGCCTAGAAGTATGCAAAACTTCTCCTTCACACATCGTTTAAACCTTTGGGGACTATGACGCAAACGGTTACATTTTAGAGGCTGTACAAGATATCGAAAAGATTTCTGCCATGCGGAAATACAATTTGACCATTGTTCAACATATTGGAAACTGGTAGTTGTAGGTGGTATAGTGACGTTCTAGACATGGGTGAAAATTAACCAGAAATCAGCCATTCAACCGATTTTACCAACCTTGGGGATATTGTAGACATATTGCATAAGTAATCCCCTAGTGGGGCGCAGTTAGGGTAACTATGAAGGAAGAAAGTGGTACCGTGGATCGGCAATGAAAGTATGTCCTGAGACTAGTCCAACGAGGTATCATTTGTTCGTTTAGTCCTGAAATGTACAGTTCTCAAGATGGCTGCCAGAACAAAGGAATTTAACAATATCTGCCCAATTATTGATCCGACAATTCTAAAACTCGGTCAAATTATGTAACTTAGGATTTCTATAGGGTAAATGGGGACCGTTTTTTAAAAGAAGGAAAGAAAAAGAAATTACACTTTTTGTGCTAATTTCTCAAGTTTTGGCACTTGCCCGCTACACTATTTTATTTCGTCCACAACGAACAAAACGAGGACCACTATTTTATTTCGTTCATTGCTTCATTATAATTACTGGCTGAGCAGCATGTGATCAAGTTAAACCTCAGATATCAGTAGAGAGAAAATCGGATTGTGCAGATTGGGAATTTCGAGATATTTTATTTTTACCAAGCTACTATGAGATGAACGAAGAGAAAACCAAGAAATGTAGGGCCTGGATGAGGCCTTACGAATATATTCATGTATGGATGGGCTGTGGTGCTTAGGTTAAAAATGCCCAAGAAGGAAAAGTTTTCACAAAACCTTCTCGTTACGGTGATAACGAATATGAGTGCTCAATTACCATCCCACTACAGTTTGCGAGTAGTGACGCAATAAATAAATAATACAAAATAACATACTAGAAATCTCTCGCGTCTAACCATGTATAAGAACGTTCCCAGGATATACCAGATGGGAGTAATTTTCCCTTAACTGCGCCAGGATATGTAGGGCCTGAGAAAGAAATTTCCCTACAAATTTCGATCTCGTTACGACACGCGGATATTTCTAAGAATAACAACTTTCTGAAAAATTGCAAGAGATTTTCCTCCGTTGTGTATGGCTTTAGCCCCGCGATATATACACCATTTTATTCCTTGATCCTCGGCAAAATATACGTATACATATATAATAAAAGCTCTTAAGTTATTGTTCTGTGTCAGTTAGAACCAGAGTTAGTCATTCAAAGTGAACTCCACGCAAAATCATGGGTCGTTAGGGGGTTACGTAACCAAATATTTGCGTGCGTTGAAGCGTAGGGTATCCCATTGAATGTAACCGTAGAGATTAAATTGGTTACGCTGTTTCGTTTCTTGGTCTAGTGGCCTGGACGTTAGTATAGGGTCTTCACCAGGTTGGGTTGTAGGCGCAGAGATAACACAGTATATGGTCAATATGTAATATTTCTGAAAGTTACGAAGATGCCGGAAAACAAGTACGATAAACTGACTTAACCACTTAAAATTTTGGTTTGCGTTTTTTAAAGTTTCGTTGGAAACTTAGGTTTTCCTTCAAACTTCAGTGGGTTTTCCTATTTCGAATGTGACTAAAGGTGCCGTGAGTTCTTAACTTTTAATACATATAGGCCTGTATAAGTGATAGAACTGAAGGAAACTAAAAGAATCTCACACTTACTCAGTAGTTTATCGAAATAATGTTTAATATTTCCGACTTTGTGAGATCTAGTATAACGCATTCACTGTTTCTTTAAAGACACTTAAAAACAAGTTAGGATTTTAAACAAATAAACAAACCTGATGCATGACCTTGCATATAGCGAAATTTCCCACAATAATTATATGTATTATGGGAAGCTGTATACAAGGTAAGAATATGAATTATTGTTCTTAAGATGCAGACTTTTAAAAACCTCTGATAGTACTACCTAGAAATAAAACATCAAATGTAAGCCAAAAAAACTGTGTGTTGTTTGGAAGATAGTATACCAATAAATGTGTTTGGTGTGAAAATATATATTATTACCTCCAGATCTCTACGCCTTTCTTGCTGGGCCGCGACTGGACCATTCCAACATTCATACGGTTCATCTATACAGACTAAAAGTCGGGACTTGAACTCATAACCCAAGTAGAATACAGTAGAGGACTAGAGGCAAGGATATGCATAATGTATTCACACTATTGAAGTGTGCATGCACCTTCTTTGTACTTGAATAGAAGTATTTACTTTGCCGAAATCGAGGGAGGGTATAATATACGCGTGCGCTATTAATGGCTTTTGAAAATCACTTAAAAGGATATAAGTTGTCTTGGAATAAATTCCACAGTTCGTGTTACGAGATGGTATCCAATAACATGTTTTACGCACTGATGAAAGATATTCTCAAAAATTGCACGTACCTATGTAAATATTAAACTTTGTTGTCCTGGTGGTAAAGAGGTCATTCAAGTTGTACATCAGCACGCATTTAGTCATTTGAGAACTTCTCCCCCTTTTAAGCAAAATTAAACAGATTCATGGAAACCCAGCAAAAATAAGCAAATCTTTGAGCCCCCCTGGTGCTGATGTAATACTTAAACGTTCAACTTCTTCGGGAAGGCTTCTTCAGTATCCGTACAAAAGCACATTTCAACACAAGAAATGTTGTTCGCGTGAATTTGAATTTATTTATGGTATGTAGTCATCTCAGTCCGGGATAGGGTAGAGGAAGAGGATATTCGGTCAGGGCCTAGTTAATAAGTGTCATCCCTCCATTTGCCTGGTATGACAATAAAAACCCTTGAAAAACCTTAATCAGGATGGACAGCCGCTGGGATCGTTCTCAGGGCTTTGCGTTTGGGCAACCAACGCTGTACCAGCTGAGCCTACGTCCTCTGTGTGTTTGCCTGAAGAAGCTGTGCTGAGGAAATTGAACAGTACTTAGCGGAGAATTTTTTTCGTTACCTCTAAAAAAAAATCTTCCTGGCGTTGTAGTAAAAGATTGATGTACGACGGATCGTAGCCTGGGGCTGAAGAAGACCCGAATTCATTCTTTCAGTAAAAAACTGTTCACATGTCAGTGTAATTTCTCTATAGTATATTTGTAGCACTGTAATGGAAATGTAAAAAGTGTAATGTAATATTTTAGATCTTAGCTATTACAACAAGCCTTCAATGGAGTAAAATTTAATCGGGTTCCCTTAATCGTGAAAAACAAGTTCTGTAGTCATTGA
>JAGDQP010060963.1:0-12117 GCA_022664845.1 Lepisma saccharinum
TTTCATTCAAGTCATTTTAAACATTTCATAAACAAAATAGTGCTATATTTTTTTATTTATCACCATAAAAATTTTAGTTAAATATACTTAAAACTTAGCTAAGGTATGATGTGAGCAGCAGCAGTGCGTCTCGGTAATCTTTTATCTTTTCCTTAAGTTTTCCGATTTAATTCAATTAAACCTTGGGTTTTATAATATAAAGACCTTCATATAGTTCCATACGTTGAGATAAAAATAAATTATCTGCAAACGTTATGATTTCTCATCACAAGGTAAAAAGTCTGACGAGGGTTGGAAAAAATATACCAAAGGAAGTTAAGTAAAGTTTGCGTAAAACCTGTAACAATTAATTATGAAGCATTAATTTACGTGTTAGTTGACCAATTTCACAATGATAGCTTCAATCTTGTTTAGTAGGGCGTCCTTATCGCCCTTCCTGCTGCGTCACATTTACCATGTTGGGTTGTTTCAATTAATTTATATTTTATTTTTCTTTAAAATTTAAATGTAAATTTTCCTGTTGGGATTTTACCAGAAAAGAAAGATGTTTTCTTAAGAAGTATTCTGTATTAGATTTTACAGTCTTTAATGCTAAAGCGAAATCTAATTTTATAAAATCCTATCATCTTTTAAATTTGGAACATAAGACAATCAACATAAAGTTATAAAAAAATCATTGAAATTCATTCCTTGTTGAAAGGCAATTAAAAATCTTTTAATGTAACTATATTTTTAATTAAATTTGTATAACTTCAAACACTATTTTTTTAATAAAATAATTTTCTAAATTTAGTCTCGCCTCAATTTTGTTTCTGTCAAATAAACAATTTAATATAATTATTAATTACTTTTTAGTTTGAAATTTTAATCAAAGTATAACTAAATTTAAAAAGAATACTCCTTAATCATGTATTAATTTTATAAAGTTGCTATAATAAAACGTGACTAAAATTTCTTATGTGAAAAATTAATTTAAATTATGTATTAGTCATTAATCTGCTTATCGTAAAAAGTATCTTAAAATGCTAAATAAAATTAAAATTCTTCTATAGTTAACAAATTCTAAATACTTAAAAGTTTCATTAAGTATCAAAAATACTAAATATTAAATAGCTTTAATAAAATAATTAATTTTAAGTTCAGTTTAACTCAATTTCTTTTTAAATAATTAATTTTCTCTTAATCTTATTTAACCATTAATGTTTAAAACTTTAATCTATACAAGCATCCAGCTTAAATTTGTTAAGCAATCTATTATAATAGAAATTGTCTTCTGTTAGGATGAATTGGGTTTAAAATAGTTTTTGGTAAAGAAACTATAATTAAACAGTATTCTACAATAACATATTATATACAGGCAAATAAAAATATAAATAATTTCTATGTAGTGCGTTAAAGTTAATAATTAATAAACTAAAACTATATCATTAATTAAAAATATAATATTTAAATAAAAACTATTATAATAAATAATACAAACAAGTTAAAGTTGGCTTACAAATTAAAATTACTGTTTCATGTAATTATAGTTAATGCTTAGTAAATAGAAGTTAAGTTGATGCATTTAATTTTCGTAAGAAAAAGAAGTACAGTACCTTAAATAATTAGAGTTTTCCCTTAGCTTTTATTAAAGTTCGGTGGTCTGCTCTGTTGAAGTTAACCTGTAAAACAAGGGTGCTGTTGCCGCCCTATTTTAGGCCTTAAACGCAACGAACATACCTTTCACTGTCGAATGAGAAGGTTAGTTCAAGTGCCTTGTTTTACAATTAGATTGTATGTCGTCTAAAATACAAGAATTACATATGTTGAAAGAGTCTAAAGTCTTTAGTTTAACTACTGCAATGTTAAGTGATAAAATGACTAAACAAGCCCTATAGAAGTTTAGGTTAATCTGATGAAATCACACCAGACCCATAGCCAGGATTATTTCATTGGGGGCCCAGCTTTATTCTGATGGGGGCATACTAAAATCATTTTCATGATATAATTACTGATATATATATATATATATATATATATATATATATATATATATATAAAGGGACCTGAAACAGCACAGATCAGGGTTGACCGCATTGTGACACTATCCCACAGACTTGAGTAGTGCGTGTGAATCAGTGTACGTGCAAAAGTGAGCTCCCAGAAAATTTCAAAAACTTCTGGGAGAAACGCGGAATTTCAAACTTGTGAGTAGCAAACATTTCTCCATTTACTAAGAACCTTAAATTGGGAAAGTTACATTAACGAACTATTTTTACTAACTGTGTTATTAACAATCGTACATTCCCATGTATTTCTTATGGAGATTGAGGTGGTAGTGTAAACGTATATAGAAAGCTTACACATCATCCTGGTCGTTGGATTGAAGTTTCCGGTGACCTTGAACACTACCGTGATCTGTTTTTGTTGCTATGCAGAGAAAGCGGAGCGCGGTGGCATAAAGTTGGGTCTTTAGTTGCTTAGCAACCATTGCCGGAGGGACCGATAGGAACGGGTTGTGCGAGCACGTGACCTTAGTGATATTGGAGCAGTCAATGGAACCATCTGTTAGTGAATTATAGTGTATACTAAGGCAAAAGGACCAGTATGGGACCCTGTTTTTGGGCAAACAGTGCAAGATAGGCACTTTCTGACAACGCTAATCGATCGTGCGGTGTCGAAAACCTAAATAGACAAAATTTTGGAGTGATCCGACGGAAAATAGAGGAGATATAAGGACCGCAGTGGTCCACGGATACCGGGAGATCATAGCCTGGTAGGAGGTTACCTCCTAACACTGGGAGACTGATACATTTAATTGCTACACACCGGAAACAAAAAACGTTTAACGACTTAATAGCTGCTTAAGCGGTTCGTACAAAAGCAATTAGTTAATAGCTTTATAAACGATCCGAGAAATTTTAAGTCCTTAGTGTATATAGACTATAGTGAGTGGCTAAATAGGCCTGTATCTCCGGGACCGTTTGCGAGGGAATCCTGGCCGCACTGCTATGTGCACACTAAATATCCAACTTAGTATGCGGCCTGAGCGCTGCTCTGTGCTGCAAATTAATGAACAAGGCTCCAAAATGGTAGGGGTGGAGATACGGAAATTGGCAGAAAAATTAAGGGCAGACGTTATTTGTATTCAAGAGCCATATGCTTTTAAAGGAAAGATGATCAATTTACCAACAACAGCACAGGTTGTTGCTGGCAGTGGAAACCCCAAAGCTGCAATAATAAATTTAAATAGAAATTTTCAATTAGTTGAAATAACCCAACTCACAGATGAGCACAGAGCATGTGCTGAGGTATTAACTAATTTTGGAAAATATGTATTAGTTAGCATGTATTGTCAATATAGATTTGAGATAACACCATTCATAAATAAATTAGAATTAATAATTAACACTTATCATAATCAAAATTTAATAATCTGTATGGATTCAAATGCTAAATCTCCGTTATGGTTCAACAATGTAAGGAATGACCGTGATAGAAGACGTGGAGAAGAGTTGGAGAATCTCATCATGGCAGACAACATTTTAATATTAAATAAAGAAGGACAGCCCCCAACTTTCAGCAACAGAGCCGATGCAAGCACTAACATTGATTTGACACTGGCAACACAAAATTTATATAATAAAATAGATAATTGGCAAGTACTTGATGGACGTACAACGAGCGACCATAACTCTATAATTTTCGAAATTAAGTCAGCACATTATGCAGCACAGGACACAGTTGAAGAAGATGATTCCCTTAGGTACAGCATTAGAAAATGAATTGGGATAAGTTTAAGGACAACTTGTTTTTTCCACAAGTGGAGGATGGAGATGTGGATGAGGTTGCAATAAATTTAGAAGAAGCTGTAAAACGAGCAATCCGGGCCGCTTGTCCACCACAGGGGGAAGCAAAGAAGAACATCAGGACTCCCTTCTGGTGCAGAGAACTTGAAAGAATGAGGAGAATTGTCAGAGCAAAGAGGAACAGTTATCAACTAGCGCGGGAACCGGAGCTTAGAAACAGAAAATTAGAAGAATATAGAACAGCAAAAAACGAATATAAGGAAAACATAATAACAAGCAAACAAGAATCCTGGGACAAGTTTGTCGAGGAGAACTTAACGCTAGATCCATGGGGTTTTCCATACGAAATTTGTATGGAGAAAACCCTCCCAACAAAATTAGCAACTTTCAAAAAAATGATGGAACATTTACCGAAACTTGGCAGGACTTGGCAAACTTGCTTATGGAGGAAGTAATACCGGCAGATCAAGAGGAGGGTGAATCGGAAGAACACAAAGAAACTAGAAGAGAAATGAAAAATATTTGAGATAAAACGAATACAGAAATGAACAAAAATTTGGAAGACTTAACCATACAAAATTTTGAAGTAGAGCTGGCTATTAGAACCCTAAAAATAAAAAAGCCCCGGGACCCGATGGAATCAAATCGGAAGTATTTAAGAAGACCAAAGACCTATGGACTCCGTACCTGGCAAGGCTCCTCACGGAATGCTTAAGGCAAGGAAGATTTCCGGTTAGATGGAAGATGGCTAACTTAATAATATTTTTGAAGAGCCAAGAAAAGCCAAGATGCAATCCTATATCATATCGTCCCAACTGCCTCCTGAATGTAGTCAGCAAGATCTTGGAGAAAATTATAATAAATAGACTGCATGCGGCTCGTGAGGGACTAGCTGAAGATCAAACTCAGTTTGCTTTCAGGAAAGGCAGATCCACAGAAGATGCGTTGAATAAATTCTGCAGTAGCGTGCGGGGGGCGGATGGTAAGTATATCTTGGTTATATATGTTGATATTAAGGGAGCTTTCGACAACCTGTGGTGGCCTATTTGTCAACCTGCAAAAAATTAAAATACCAAATTATATAATTGGGGTACTCGGGGATTACTGTACAGGCAGAATAGTTAGCCTGTGTGCCCCGGGTGAAAAAATAAATAGAAAACCAAATGAAGGATGCCCACAGGGATCGGTCTGTGGCCCAATTTTTTGGGACATATGTATCGATCCCTGCATCAAAAAGATAAACGAGATGAGAGAGGTATTGTCCATAATTGCATACGCCGATGATATTGCCATATTGATTGAAGCGGACTCGCGACGAGAAATAGAAACCAAGTCGGAGAGGGTACTCACAACAATATACAACTGGTGTAAAAGTAATAAGTTAGCTGTTTCTACTGAGAAAACGCAATATATGATTTTTGAAAACAGATTAGAAAGAAACCCTGTCATTAAGTATAATAATCAAAATTTAAAACGAGCCAAATCATTTCGATATCTAGGAGTAATCATAGATGAGAAACTAAATTTTATTGAACATGTAGAAACAATAAAGAACAAAATAGTTAAAATTGGCAATAAAATTGCAATATTAGCAATTACGAGGTATGGACTACCGTTGAAATATATAAAGTTATATCATGGACAGATTATTAATTCAATAGGCACTTATGGTGCAAGTGTTTGGGCACACAGGCTGACGGAAAATAAAAAAGTTGGCTGAAAAATTGGATAGCGGGCAGAGATCTGTGCTGCTGAGGACATCAGGCGCTTATCGGACTACACCCGGTATAGCTCTGAATCTTATGCTGGCAATAATGCCCCTAAACCTGGAAGTTATTAAATCAGCATCAATGTATTGGTTTAAGAAAGGAAACTTAATTAGAGTTACAGAAATTTTGGGAACAATGCAATATTGTAGAGCAGACATAGAAGAAATTATAGTAAGGAAATGGGAACAGAGTAGCAAGTCTATAATAATTGATAATATATCAACTAGACTGTACTGGAAGGAATGGAACCCAAGTGGGGGACTGATACAATTTCTAAGTGGCCACGGGCCTTATAAGGCAAAGTTATTTGAACTTTGCTTGGTGGACTCTTCGGAATGCGAGTGTGGTCAAGAATCATCATCGGAGCACGTAGTTCTTGAGTGCCCCAACAATCAAATAAACGATCAGGGAACAGAATTGCAACAGATTATTGACTTAAGAAGAGATTTGCAATAGCATACAATTCGGGATATGATAAACAACGAAGACTTACGGAATTCCCTGGATCTACTTGCGGCGAAAATTTCACATATGTGTAAAAAAGATTTGCAAATAGGAATTAGAAGAGGAATTACAACTTAAATTACATAAATCGGAACTACTCAAGCAACTATACATACTGCAAATAATGCGTGATCATGAAACCGAGCTATTCGTTTTTGTCGTGTTTGTGCGTCTTGAATCGTTGGCGTGTCTTGTATGCGTGATTGTAAAAACAAGCCTGGAATATTTAGAAGGGAAGGGAAGATATGGTTCATGCGAACTTTGTGGATTTTCCATCAATTCCACGGTCATGGCCATTGCTTTGCTTCGAAAGATCGACGTAACAAGTATAAATGTGCGAATAAATGAGGAGTTTAATAAATAATACTAAAAGCCCCCGAGCTGCTGCCGACTGACAGTCAGGACAGCACCAAAGCTCTGGATGCAGAAACAGCAAATAGCGTTCTAAGTGAAAGTGTGTGTGTGAAGAAAATTAGTGAAATAGTGTGTGGAATAGTGCTAAGTGCTGTTTGGTGCAACGATATGGAGAGGAGAAGACGAGGAGCTCCTGGAAGCAGCCCCGATCGAGAGATCTGGAGGAGAGATCCCGCTGCCCAGGGGCCTGAATCAACTCTACCAATCAACGCCATCGTCTGAAGATGTATGAATGTGTTGTAATTGTATGTGATGTTCATGTGTCTTATAAATAAAAATTAGTAGACTACCACGAAATAATAATAATATGTTTTGGAGGGGATGATAGCTATTAGGCTGGGATTTTTAGGGGTAGTCAGTAATGTTGGGAATAGAGATAGTATCATATAGTAGTATTGGGAATAGATATACATTGGAGGATTTTGTGCAAGTAATAATAACTCTATAGGTATAGAAAGATAAACAAAGTAAGAATGAATAATTAATAAAGAATAAGTAATGAACATAATAATAATGGAAATGATTGAGTATGAATAGAAATTTAAATAAAAGAGAAGCTACAAGTAAATAAGTATATTTAAAGAATCTAATTAATTAATTAATGAAATAATAATAATATTAAATACATAAATAAATAAGAAAAGAACAAGCTTAGCTGTAAATTGTAATGCTTGACTTAAGTCTATCTAATGTAAACAATGTATATGAAAAAAAAATCCCCCTAATCGCGGAAATAGGGCCCAGGATTGTCCGCCGGGAACTGGGTTATTAGAAATATCCCCTATAGATCTCCCAACAACATTAACTTTGAGTAAACAGGTCCTATCGACTCCGTACCTCGATCCCGAGCAGGGATCGAGGCGGGGAGACGAAACGGGGGATGGCCTACCCCAACTTTGTGGAGAATCCGTTTTCGATTCGTTGTACCCCTCAGGTACTCGAAACAAAGTTGTGTCAAGAAGACAAAGAGGAGGGTCCCAAAAAACAAACAAAAAAACTATCAATCACACACTTTAAGAGAAGCCATACTCCCTAAATATTTCAGAACGAGATGCATACATGCTTACAACATTTGAGAACTTTTATGTTTTGTACTCTATATAAAAGTGTAAAATATGAATAACAAGAAACAACTTTAGTTTGTCATTTATACACTTCTAGATTAAGAACTAGTAGTTTGTATAATTCCGTTGTTCAAAATGAGTAAAAGAATTTATCACAAAAGAAATATTTGCATAATGAAGTGCAATTAGGGTATTTTATTTCAGATTAAATAATTAAAAATACACATATCGATGGTTGAGCGCCAAAGGGGCGTAACTGCACTTTCAGTACGTTTTAGATAATCGAGGTTTAAAATTTGGTGTCTTTTTATTTCACAATAACTTCGCAATGTGGTGTCCTCTAAAAACGATATTAAAATTACACTTCAAGCTTGGGAAATGGAATATGGAAATCTTATTTTCTTGTATCTATGTTCTTGAATATTAGAATAAATTTAAATACATTTTAGATAAAAAGTCAGTTCTAACAGTATCAAAATTATCTAGCTAATAAATAGCCAATGTGACATCTTCAACGGCGTAGGAAATTGGCGAGCCCATCGTCCAGACGGATTTTGCTAACTGCAATCATCCCTGGCAGCTGCTAACACCGTTGCTGCGTATGGGAAATCAAAACAGCCGGACCATTGTTCCTTCTCTGTTGAGAATGAGTTGCTTCCCAGTTGAGTAAGGGAGTGGCGACCTCATCGCAGGCCTACTGACCGCAACGTGATGCATCTACTTCACATAGCCCGACCAGCAGGCCGTCGCTGCTCGTAATGGCGTAGGGTGTTGGTGACCCCATCGTCCAGCCAGCTTGTGCTGGTTGGAACCAGCCAACAACGGCGTAGGGAATTGATGACCCAATTGTCCAGTCGGGCTTTGCTGGCTGCCATCAGCCACGGCAGCTGAAAATCCTCGGTGCTCGAAAAGAGGGCCAGCAGAGACTACTTCATTTCATTATTTATTTGTAATTTCTGGCCGATTCATTAATTCATCTCTTCTGCTGCGACTTATGCCTCCCCGCAATGAAAAAAGGATGTATTTGCATTAACGATGGCCCCTGGGGTCATTGGAAAGGGGTGGGAGTCATTCGATAGCTCCCAGTTCTTAGCGATATATTTTTGGATGGTCTACCTCGTTGAGGCTGGAAGTGCGCCATTGGGGAGCTACCCGAATCTTTAGTCTCGACAACATTTGGGTGAGTGGGTATCTCAAGTATCCACCAGTCGGAGTGCAAGTGATTTCGACGCCAAGCCATTTATGACTTCGCCTCAATTTCCAGTTTGCTGACAAATGCCATGAGGGTAGGACACGGCAACCTCTTTGGCTCCTCAGAACGAAGACGGGGAAGCGTGGACATTTACGGCTTTCTTTTACCATGGCTCCACAACATCCTAACAACATGTCGCCTTCGCGGAAAGACAAGCTGAAGAATAAGAATGAGAGACAGAATGAAGAGAAAGTCACTGAGGATATAAATAAAAAGGCGCATACACTTGGTGAATCAACCAGTGACAACGTAGAGAATACAGCAGTAAAGGAAGAGACGTATCGTACCGAATAACAGATGATATATTGTAATGAAAATAAAGAACGAAACAAAAGTCCAGGTGGTTTGAAGGAGTTATCCCCTTTCCTTATACAAAATTAACTTCATTACATTAAAAGCGAGCTAAACTCTGTTAAAAAGCTTCGCAATGGAATTATTAGTGGAGACATCTACCAATAAAAGCACAAATAATTTCCTGAAGTGACATCAATCGGACCTCTTAAAGTTAAAGTTGAGCAACACCGCCAACTGAATTTTACACAGGACGTAATATCTTGTTTGAATATTAAAGACGTTCCTGAAGAGGAGTTTAAAAGAGAACTCGCCAGTCAATGCATAGTCAATGTTAGACGCATCAACAGCAGAAAGACTGGTCAACTCCACCCCACGGGGTCTCTAATTTTGACATTTACCATGCCACAGCTTCTTAAGGATGAAGGCAGCTTTCTATCGCTTGCCTTTCCGTCCTTACATATCAAGTCCGCTCCGCTGTTTCAAATGTCAACACTATGGACACTCCAGCACGTCATGTAACGTTACCTCTGAGGTATGTGCAATTTTCGGAACCAGTAACCATAGTGCGGATTCCTGTATTTCACTGAAGCCCCAGTGTGGAATTTGCAAATTGACCTGGGAAATCGCGTGACTGTCCTATTTTTAAGGAAGAAAAATGAATTCGAGAGCTGATGGTATTAGATAAACTATCTGCTGCTGATACAAAATGTCGATTAAAAGAATCTCAGCGTACCCTTCCACCTGGTGCATTTTCACAAGTAGCAAGAACACCAGTTAAAACCGTCTCGGTTGTCACCCAGACAGTTAGTGTGTCAACACAAACAGAGTATCATGTACTTGTAGACCATCCGAAGCTCCGCGACATGCCGATGCAGGTTGAGGGACAACATACACCTGTGCAAGTTATAGAACTCCACGGGCTAAGTCTACTTTTAATCCCAATAAAGTTTTAAAACTTGCACGAGCTCCGCCTCTCGCGACAAGAATTAAGCGTCTGACACATGTTTTGGCTGTTCAATTAGCTCAGGAAGAGTCTCCACATACAATGCATTAACCAAGTTCATCTTTGACCTCAAACATAATTGAGGACAATCATATGGATACGGATTGGAATCCCGGCGGAAGGAAAGAGAAACCTAAATTTAAACCTAAACTTAGAAGGTGATATTTTTCTTAATCTTCATGCTATGTTTTGCAGAGAACTTCTATGTATGTTCAAGAGAGTTTCTATGTATGTTCAAGAATCAGCTCTATCACCGTCTATTTGAGTTGATAATGTCTTTCAACTGTTAAGTTTTAACTTATTTTCTGTTAAATTGTGATGGTCCATTACAGCCTTCTGATTTTAAAGATGTTATATTCAAGGTCATATACATCTTTAATTTTTATACTGGTCTTTTAGTCCAGTATTTTATGTTTCTGAAGACATCTTCAGTTTTTATAGTGTTTTTATTTCTTAACAGCGGGCGTAAGTCAAAGTGGTGATAACGCCCATAAAATTCATCTTACTTTATCTTGTATGTTTAGTTGTACATGAAAATCGATAGGGTGGTGTTACTAGTAACTGCTTTCATATGTGAGCCAAAAGTTAAATTATAATTTTTGTATTAAACTTATCATATAAAATATAAGTTGAATCCTTGTGTGAATCATCTAAAAGCTCAGCTACTATATCTTGTTCTTTTAACTTAGGATTGTCTGATACGGGCATTATTTTCTATTCTGTATGCTTTTGCTTGATGAAAGAAAGACTGCACACGCTTCCAAACTACAATCCTAACTTCCCACAAACTACAATGAAGAACATTAAGTCTGAAGTTAAAAGAATACTTATATCTGGCGAAGGTTATTCTCTGATAGAAATAAAAGAAAACCTATCCAATGTAAAATAAATTTCACTATGAGTATTTTAACTATAATATTGTCTTTTAAATTACATGTTGTCACTGTATCTTTATGTACTTTTGACTGTATCTAATGCGGCTTTTAGCTGTTGTATGATGTAAATTTAAATAAATAAATAAACAAAATTGATTTCTTAACAAGAAGCACAACATTGCATAGCATTGTTAAACGTTCTGCTATACAAGAAGTATATTTAGGTCTTTCTTGCCGACATTGTTTGGAATAATAATTTCTTTACACTTTGAGCCAGAAAGACTTAAGTGATATGCGCCCCTCTGGCATACAACCAAATGCCAATAACGCACTTGTACCTTTATATAATGTTCAAATAACTTTCCAACGCTTCAGAAATTAACAACGCCGCTTTTGCACAACAAAAATTAAATTCATGATACATGTCCTGATATCATTAACTCAGAAAATCAAAATTTGGCAGTTACGCCCCTTTGGCGCTCAACCATCGATATTTATCTAACACGCTACTACGAAAAATCACCAAACATTTTTCTTTCAGCCTCTACAGCACAACGAGTAACTGAAGCGGCATGGTCATTAATATGTAGCTTTGTTTTAGAAAATACTTAAAAGATTCTTATATTAAGTTTTATTTAACTTCTCACAAATATTGTACAGTTGTAACCGTCAAGAGCGTCTTTGAAATTTTTCGACAGAGAGCTTCATATCTGAAGTACTCGAATATTATTTTTCGTATGATAATAGAACAAGGTTGGATTTTCTATCGTGAATCATTGATTCCCTTTGAGGTGTAAGAACCCTTTTAAGGCAAGAAAATGTGTTCTCACATGTTGCCGTTGAAGCACCAATTGATACAGCTTCTGCATATAATCTATATATATATATATTGGGGAAAGTACTTTTATACGGATACACGCAAGATGTTTCAAATATTACTTTCACTCTTGTTGGATAAAAGATTTACTTTAACGGCGTCAGCTTCCAATTCGAAAGCTTGTTTATTACATCGCACAAGATCCAATAGTGGCAATACCTCGAAACTGTTCGAAATGTTTCCGACTGTGGTATCAAACAATCGAGGGGTTCCAAATACTGTTCATTATTTCCTGCAAATCTCTCTTAAGTTTCTGATATTGTATGATCGAATGATG
>JAGDQP010060964.1:0-12117 GCA_022664845.1 Lepisma saccharinum
GAACTAATTATAGAACCCACAGATGAAAGTATCAACAATTAACTTTTCTTACACAATTCGACATCAACAATGATATACTTTTAGGAGTCACATACAGGTACATGACTTGCAAAATCTTCACTCAGATTACTTGTCGTACATACTACAATTCAACAACTGACGATTACGTGCGAAATCTGTATTAGTTATCGATGTGGCTAACTGTGAATTCTAAAATGGAACAGCTGTCTCAAGTCGCCCCGTTTGATGATAGCTTGAAAATTGACTTTGAATATATCATTGACTTCATGAGTGATTTCCCGGATTATTTTGACTTGGTCATATGCTTTGAAATAACAGGGTGGAAAAGGAGAGAACTTGTTCTATAGTTATTGCTTGTTGGACTGAGGAAATGGGTGTTTGCTTTATGATTTGCCAAGGAACACGAAGAGGTACGACCTAGACAGGTGTATCAGGAGTGAGAGTAGGTCGTCCTTTGCATTTGTAAATGAATGTGCGGTTGAGTTCGCTATAAGTGTTGCACTTAGGTGGACTTTGGAGGTTTGAGAAATCTTTGGTGTGATGTTTTCCTATGCAGAATCCATATGTTCCATTCGGGCAGTTTTTGGTGTAGTGCGAGTTGTAGACGTGACAGCGTTCATGTCTTACTGGTAGTGATGGTGAAGTTTGAGATGGTTCGACCCTGTAGCTTTTCTTGTATACGTAAGTTTCTGTAGTAAACTATCTATGGTCTACTGGTGGTTGGTTAGCACTCTGATCATGTATCTTGCTGTGTTTTTATGTTAATTAATTTATTTATTATCTGCCTTTCCAATTTCGGTCCCTTTTCGGCTTCTGTGTCGATGATGTACAGTTCTACTACCCTGATTACAACGTATAGGTAATGGTCGACGAGGCGGGTGGTTGGCGAAGTGGTGTAAATTTAGCATTAGATTCAAATATCTCGAAGCTGTATTTGTTTCTTGTTGTCTTTGCTAGGTTGATCTTTTTTGACTGAATGATGATTCGATTTCTAGTTGGGATAATTCTATTAATGCTATCTTCAGGAGCTGGTTGAAGAATTGTTTGGTGCTTAAAATCTGCTGTCGAAATGAGTTAACAGGGAGGAATGCATAGAAGTTGAGCAATTTGAATTCTGAATATCTGCATGGTCCGAGTCGGTATCCGAATTGCTGCAAACATGAATTCTTCTTTGGTGGAGAATATGAGGTGCCTAAAAGACGAGATTTAGAGCTTGAAGTTGAGAGGGGGTCGGTGATCCGCGTGTGTTTTGGCGTTGCTCCCAATGAAGATAATTTTCCTGTTGAAGACGTTGATGATGTTCGTTGTACTACTGGTGACAAATTATATTTTCCTGAAAGTTTCTTTGGTTTTGGCATGTTGTGCTGGCGTTGAGAGAATGTATGGCTATGTGAAAATGATTACAACTGATGAATAATGATCAGTCTTTGTTCAATTACTGCAAAAACGATCTCAAGCTAACTTGCACCCCCGACAGCGAAAACTGCCGTCTATCCTAATGTGACCATATACCTACTGCTCTCGCTTGTGCGTTTTCTACACAAGGTCATCGGTTGTAGGTTAAACCAAAGATAGGATAGGTTTTAGTTGTCTTTTGGCAAAATCTTAATTTACCTTATATGGGAGTTGTGCATTTTATACTTAAGACACTTTTATCTTTAGACATATTACATGACAAAATGTATTTTGACATACTTTTGCTTAATTAAGCGTTAATTTTTTAATAATTCTAAATAGCAGCTGTCTTAACTCTAGTATTTTTTGCCTCACCTGCTTCTAGACATTTAACTTCTATACACTTTATGGCAACTATCATACTACGTTTGTACACTGTAGACACACACGCAGTAGAATGATAAATAGAACAAAGATCTAAAATAAAAATTCACAGTTAACTAATATTGCACTTATTTACATTAAAAAATATTCAATGGATATTATTTAAATACTTCCGTTTATTTAAAATAGTTGTCTGATGTAATGCCAGTGCTTTGAATCTATGAGGGAATCTTGTTGTGCACAGATCTTTGACATCTTAAATTTATTTCAAACATGAATTTTTCTTGCTGTATCAATAGTGATCTCATTAGCTCACATAGCGTGAAAATACGTGGATTAAATGTTAGGACCGAAACGTTATTTTAACGGTGTAAACATGCCGAAATATCCACCTGCTGAACGGTTTATTCGACGTTGAGTAATGGTTGAGGAGAAGGAAGTTAAAATCAAGAACCGGACGATGAAGAAACGGGTTCAGTTGGGCAAACAGCATGGTTGCTGTCTATTGATATACTTACATTTAGTTGCATTTTGTCCGTTGTTTTCATCATAATATACAGTATTAATTTTCCAACAGTAAATAATCCCAGCGGTTTCTATGAGGTTTGAAGCAGCAACATTCTGCAGTGCTCGTTGGTAGCTCCACAGGTTGACCACTTATCCACAGAACAATCGTGAGTATTCAGTACTCTTTTACTGTATCTATTAACAGGCAGTCTAGAATGCAGGTGTTATGTGTCGTTTCACCATCATGTAAGAATAAAAATAAAGAATACTTTTCATCTTTCTTATGCGCATTTTCTTCTTTAACTCGTCCACCATCTCTGAACTATTAAATTTGTATTTCTAGATAAATGCAATATGTCGCCTTAGATAATCGCATATAAAGCGATATGTATGTCGTATTTGAAAACACTTCATATTAACGCGCTATTAACGAAATTAAATGTTCGTTTAAATATAGTTTAAAATTACATCTGTTTCCAACATTCAAATGAGAACATGAAAAATGTAATTAATTGCATTTGATTTTAATTATAATGTTTAAGAAATTAAATTAGAAATACAAACGTGAAGCGAAATCTAGGACATAATATGAATAATAGTTGAAAGTGTCACATTAACGCTATATCAACGAAATTCAATCGTCGTTGAAATATTATAATGATCCGTGTGTCAGAGCACGTGCCACTCATTCAAGGTGTAAACAAATAGTGAAATGTGTGTACTACTTCACAATGTTCGTGGGCCAGGCGCCTCCACCACGCAATATTCCTACATTTTATTCGTTCTCTTACTGGATATGATAGGTAGAGCTGATTAGTACACGGGAATAGCCCACAACCGGGTTTAATTATAAATGTGTACAAGTTTGATAAAAAGACTGATTCTATATACAAATACTTTTGTCTATCCTGATCTCTTTCATGGCGAAGCCTCTTCACGGGTGAAGGCCATCACCAAGCACGAATGGATAGGTGCTTAAAAGGAAGTCACGCTTAGGAGCTCTGCGAGTTTGTTCCAGTGCAAACCACTGAGAACGGTTAGAAGGAAAGTCCCGCTAACAAGCTCTGCGAGGGCTAGGAGTTTGTTCCGGTGCAAGCCACTGCGAACGTTAAATGGAGAGGAATGACCACCCGGAGGATAGTGATAGGCCTTGTCCTGAGGTCTGCCTTTTTATAATAGTGATTTGGCTGTGGTCCTTCAAGTCCCTCTTGCGATTCCAACTCCATCTTCTGTACTGCTGTTTAGTTAGTTTTTATCGACTGACTGTTGTTGACGTCATGTCTCACTTGTTTGTTTATTTTGTGAGTGTGTCTGACACGAGTTTGGACGCGCAGATAATTTCACTCCCGTTTTTTTTTAAAATAGCGGCACTATGTGGAAATGCTATTTTTTCGTTGTGAAATGCACTTAATAACGCTAACACCAGGCACTATATATATTTTTTCTTGTACACGTGACAACGTTGCACTTAAATATAATAACACTGGAAATATAATAAACACTGCACTATAGACGATTCACTTGAAATCTGCGGACAAGAGGCATGATGCTCCACCGATGGAATCAGATTCCATCACAATAAGCGATTCCATATATCCTCAGGTCGGTGAAGGCCCATCCGTCTGCATTGAGATTTATTAGTATCTTTACACGTCACTTATGGTGTGGGATGATATCACTCTGTTCAACTTGTGTCCACTTGTGTTCGTAAGAACGTATATTCCATGTAGTTCTTGTTGAGTTTGTCTTCACTAATGATTCACAGAGTCGTGTTAGGTCAGTTATCGATTTCATTTTTTCGTGTTTTGGCTTTAGCGTTCTTTTAATTTTACATATGAAGTAGAGAAAGATGATCGTTAAAAGGATGGCAACGAAGTCAAGTGGGATTATTGTCTCCAATACAGTCATTCTGAAAATAAATTTCACTTAATTGGTAACTTCCGTTGTACGGTAGTATATAATGCACGTAATGATAGTTATAATTGAAAATAAAATGAGAACAATTGTGTTAAAGAGATCGTTGACCAAGGTAAGTAATAGGAGTTTTGTTTATTTTCCTTTTGTTTTTTCACTATATGTTTCTGCGTGTCTTGCTATTTTTGTTTTTTGAAAAACTTATTTTCTTTCTATGCATGTTGATGCTGCTGGAAGTACCCATTTTTGTTAGTGTTGGCGCTAGTGTCGCTGCGCTTGTACGCTGCTGTTCTTTGCCATCTAGTGTTGGAAATTTCTATGATTTACCGAGTGGAGTAGCTCCGATCTTTTTAAGATGAGGAAAAATATTTTTCTCTTCTCTTTCCATTCTGTTGCAGAAGGGAAATGCTATGCTGTTTTCCATTTGGTTCTTCTTGGCTTTCTTTAGTGTAAATGGCTTTATGCGGTCTACCGAAATTGACTGTATATGTTGACGACAGTCTGAATGTAGTTTTACTTGGTACAGGTTGGGGTTCAACTTAGGCAATATTTAGCATGAGCCTATGTATCTTTCCAACAAATTTTGTGGCGTATATTTCTGGCGTCTGGGGAAGTATACGAGTACCAGTTGTCCTTTTGAGAAGGTTGTTTGAGTAAGTCTTTTGTCTTAAATGTTCATTGTAGACATTCTCCGCTGCTGTTGCGCGTATTTTCGGCAGCTCTTCCCTTGGGACTTGATTGTGAGGGATGACGTCTAATTCACAATCTGCGTATAAGCGCGGATTATATCGCATTAAAAGGTAGTGTGCGCTTTGTTTCATATATGTCTAAATCGATGAGTTCATTGCGAACACAGCCTCTGAGACTTTAAGTGGCCAGCTATTCATGTCATCGTGGACCATGACTTTTAACATTTGTTGCAAAGTTTTAATCGAGCATTCAGCAATACCTGTCAAATTATGACAGTACGCCGGTGCATGTTGTAGCTCAAAATCGAATATTTTGCTGTTTCATGGCATTACTGGTGTAAGCTGTGAGTAAATATAGTTCTAAACGCTTAAAGGTACCGAAGCGGTGAATAATTTCATTTCGTGATGAATCAAGAGGTATCTCAAGTTTTAATTTACCGATTCACCTTCATTTTGCTGAATACATGTATCTGATACATGGGTTCAAGATGTAACAAATACGGAACATGCATTAGCATTTTTCGTTTGACTTTGCTTTGCTTTTATCTTCACAAACAATCGATCACGTTTCCAAATTCTACAAATTGAACATTAACCTCTTCATTCCACTTCTATTTTACCGCCCATATAATTCATTTTTAAACTATACTATTATAGTGTTTTATTGTTCTGACACTCAAAAACCAAAATATACATAACAGAATTATATTAAATTATCCATCAGACCGGAGTCCAATGTAAAGTTTAGTGCATGAGCTTTAAGAATTTTGTACGAAATTAATTTATTGGGGTTATTGTTAAATGCGTCTTTTATGGAGTGTATTCAGATGTGGATTTGTGATTTGTTTTAAATATTAAGTAGACGGATATTTCACTTAAAAGGTAGACATATGAATACCGAGAATACGTGCTGGCACTTCGATAGTGTTTTTTAGAGTGAAACGTAGGTGAAGTCCAGCGCTATGTAAATTCCAAATCAATTATCTTTTTTCATAACTTTGAAGCTCTTTTAGTTTAGTCAACGTCATTTAATGGAACACTAGGCAAATCGTTTGCAGTATCTACAACAGGATTTTTTTTAACATTTCCTAAAATTGTGTTAATAGATACATTGGAAATTTTGTTTAATGTGTCTAGTTTAGGATCTGTGTTTCGTGGTACATATTAATGTGGATAAAACATGAATCTAATGTCTTGTTCCACAATTATTGTCTTGTTACGATGACATTTTTCCCTGAGCTTTGACTTTTCTGTAAAATATCTGAATATTTTAAATTTTGCTATTCAGATTTTCTACATTGCCCTAAATAACAGAAGTATTATACAGTTATTAAATGCTTTATTCTATGGTAAAAAAAGGAATATAATTTCTCTAATGACTTTTTCAGCTGAGTAATGACTCATCTTATTCAGATAGCGTGTGTTGTCTCAGTTCGTGGAATTCGCAGATTATAAATGATTATTCAACATATACAGGAAGTATATCCCAATTGTAATTACTGTTTAAAATATCTGGAATTCTGCGTCTCTCTGAATATAAAATTCTTTTTGAAACGTCTTTTAACTTTAATTGACTCTTCCTATTAATTTTTTGATAACTCATGATTAAACATGGCTAACACTCCTGTTCTTTTATTATTTCAGGAGCTAATAGTGTTTAATTTCCGTAACATTTAGAAACAATATTAATCCAAAAGTTAATGTCATACTGATGACTATTCCTCAATAAGCTTTACTATAGAAATTTGTTATTGTATCCAGGTTACGACATAGCAGAGAAAGGGCACATATTTACATAGAAGAATAGAAACATATCATCGATGGCTTCTAATGATATATATTTTGTGGACTGCGGCACCGCACAACAAACAATGGAAATGAAAGAAGAAAAAATAGAAATTATTGATACAACTAATCAGGTAAGGCTTTTGCTAATCTAATTTTTATCGCACTTGATATGTTTTGCTTTTGTCATTTAGTTTGTTCCAAATTGATTTTATGCTGATCTTTCAAAACTTGTGCTGGAGTAACAGTTAATGTTTGATGTTTTCAGAAAATATAAAGTTTAATTCTGCAAAACAAGCTTCATCGATATGCTGAAACTTCTACAAAGCTATTATAACCACCAAGTATGCGATATTGGAATGGTGAAACGAACTCGTGTATAATAAACTGGATTTGGATAAAAAAACACATAACTTTATATGCCATCTAACCCCTGAGTTATATTATCGGAAAAAGTTTTATTAAATTACTGGGAAATAAAGATAGTCATTGGACACCAGATTTTAGAACAGTTTTGAGTAGAATTATAACTATTCAAAACACTCACCATCTGTAGCGAGACTTTCTGCCAACTAGTCGCAAGGCTCCTAATTCCTCTTTGGAACGGAACTGTTTTTCATGAAGTTCCCGAAGACACTTCTTGCACTACCCCTGGATTCGAACACACTGTGTTTTAAGAAGAGATTTACGTAAGCATGATTTGTTTAAAGTCCGGGAAATAAGGATGTGGGACCGGATTCACAAAACCGTCGTAAAGTGAAATTGATGTTAAGTGGGCTTTGAGTCCTCGACAAGTCTGATCATAATTCACGAAAGTGATCCTGCGACTTCTCTTAGAAAATTGACCGTAACATGATCGTACGTTCATCGCCAGCCTAGTTTTTGTATTCACGAATTACGTTAGATTGATTTTGACCGTTAGATCGATCGTGACTTTACGGCTGGTCTTTGCCAATCGTATGTGACAAACTTTGCGACATTGCGATCTGTTACTTGCCACTAAATACATTAAATATGAAGGTATGCACGATCCATTACTTACTGAAATAATTAATAAATTCAGTGGAATAACACGCTTCAGTTAGTTTAAGTACATAAAACAAAGGTAATTATTTATATTAGCTATTTCTGTTATATGGCGTTAGCTTTGATTTATCATGGCAAAAAAAAAAACATGTAAGAATCAAAGGGATGTTATATTTATAGATCATTCTATTAGCTACTTCTGTTATGGCGTTAAATGTATCATAATAAAAGCAATGTATGTAAGGAGTAAAAATTCCTATTTAATTCTTTATATCAACTGCTTCCTTTATATGTTGTTCAATAGTTTTCATAACGGTAATTCCTTATACTAGCTGTTTCTGTCATATAGCGTTAAACGCATCATAATAATAAGACATGCACGTAAACAGCAAAAAGTTTTTATAACGATAGTTCTTTATATTAGCTACTTCGATTATATGGCGTTGAATGCAGTTCCAATATTTTATTTCCATTATTTCTTATGCACACGATACACAATGTAATGCAAAATCAGAGGTGATAGGAGTGCAAGAATACGCACGATCTTGAACTGCGTGTCCATGCACTTGGTATACTTTTAGTCTTTGTAATCTGGACGCCTATTATTTACTATTTAAAACTTACCATGAGTTCCTCAGGCTGTCGATTTTCGGTCACTACTTCCAGGAAAGATTAAGTAATGAATCGAGATGCCTACTTTGATTGACCCGCCTTAGATCACATTGGTGAGGCGAAACTAGATTATAGTTTGTAAACCTTAACCCAAAGGATTCGAAAGAAACTATCGCAGGTTCGATGAGCTTACGCAAAGTTCAAACGGTAAGGTAATTTAATGAAGTTCCCTTATTTCAAAGAATAATTAAAAGTTCCCTACATGGTACCATCTTGTATCTTTCAGATACCGGGATTCATTCCATAACTTAGTCGTTTAGATTTTAGTTAAGATTTAATGACTGAAAATCTTGATATAAGATTACAACTGTCAGCCCGTATTTCAGAAAGAATAGAATATTCATTTTAAATTTAAACTTCTTTCAGATGATAATATGTATAATTTCAAAACTCCTACACATCTAGCAATGCCATCTAGTTCTGTAACATGTATTATTTATCTTGCTGCATAAGTAAACAGTCGCATCGCTATTTGACACATCTAGATTACGACTACACGTCGCATTTATTAAACAATAAGTGTTAAAGTTTATCGATTCCCGATAACAAACTAGTTTACGCAAACCAACACTGAGAGAAATCAAGGGTCCAAAATTTACATTGTCATGGTTTTTCGAAAAAAAAAGTGAGAATGGACAGTAATTTTGTTACTGTTACAGTCATTTTGTAAGAACTGCAGTACGCATTTTTGTATTATTCCATTCTAAATTTAGGTTTTACGAAAAAGTCATTATAATGACAAAATAACAGGCACTACGGGAAATTTGTACATATATCCTGCTGAAAATCCATTCTTGGCTGAAGTTTAAACTGAGAAATGTAAGAAAGTCCATACCCTCTGCACTTTTCATCAGGTAAAAACTCATGGATAAACTACATGAAAGTTATCATGTACGAGAAGCATGATGAGCAGTGCGAAAGAACAGTAAGCGTAAGAATAATAGACTTGTTCTGATGCCTCATCGGAGGAACACAAGTAAGATATGGAATGTTTATGTGTTAATTGGATCAAACGTTAACTTATTTTCTTTTGAGAATAATTAAAATGAATATTTAATCAATAAAAAAGAATAATGAGTGCACATAGCACGTATGCTATTTTTGAGAGTTTCAAAAGGTGGTCAAGAGATGGCTCTACTTTTGGTACGAGGAAAGCGAAGTGAGTAACTTTTTATGTGTAACTAAATTGTAACTTTTATTATTGTTGGCACAGTATTTAATGTCGTTGAGCTTTGATTGGTAACTAAACTATAACTGTTGATGTATTAGTAATTTAACGTTGGAAAGTATTAAGTGCACCAAATGGATGTACAGTCTTTGCATGTTACTACATTGTGGACTTTAAAATTTTTGATAACTTGACCTAGCCTAACTTTAGATGGTTAGCGTACTATACGAGGACCTTGTGTAGAATACGCACGAGTGAGAACAGTACGTGTACGTCTAAATTGGGATTGACGGCTTCTTTACAGAGTCTAAGGGTGGAGTTAGTCTGAGTGACCACTGCAGTCATTGCACAGTGACTGATCATTTCTGTTATCATCACACCCAACATTAGAGCTAAAGGACAATTCATCGTGAAACTCTGCACATATCTGACAACAATACTAGGGCATCTGGCCCTCATCTCAGTCATCATCATGGCGGATCAACATCAAATGCAACATAGACTACCACCAGTTGTGCCAGGACCTCCACCATACTCTACACTCGGAACCATTCATGATCATCCCAAACGCACAGCAGAAAAAACGCATCGCACTCGATCACGATCACCAGTCATTAGAAACGAAGGAGACAGGGAACTACCACCAACGAAGAAACTACACAATATAAGCGTATGAAGCTCGGAAACCGAAAATAGAATGGACATCAACAATCATGAACAATTTCCGGAACTGACTCCAAATCATTCATTCCTGTTGACGAACTTCGATGACAAGTTTCGCAATCCGAAAATTCTCTTCCAACAACTCATCAAACACTTCTCTAGAAACGACATCAGTAGGATTATACCAACTAGGAACGGCATGCTAATACAGTCACCAGATCAGGATCTAGCGACAAAAATACGAAATCGTCACAGCTTCGAAATATTCGGAAAAACAGCTAATTTCACAAAACTCAACAATAAACCAGTCAGACAGCCACCTCCTCCACGTAAATCTCCAACACTTTCAGTTGTTATCCGCGGAGCTGACCCCATACTGACGGATGAAGAAGTCGAAACAGAATTGAAACTTGAAGAGCACTCCATCATCCGATGTATACGCATAAAAAATAGAACCGGAGGAGCTACATACATGATCCGCGTACTGACAAACAACCAAGAGACCATAGACGATCTTCTCTCAAATGGCGCATATATATATATATATAGAAGTAGATACCGTGTCGAGCCGTCTCACTCATCACCACCTTTGCCGTTACGGTGTGAAAAGTGCCAACAATATAACGATCATCCGACAGCCAAATGCAAAAACGACACTAAATGTGGATACTGTTCCGGATCTCATTCTACACGTTCATGCACAAATCTCCAGCAACAACCCAAATGTACCACCTGCAACGATGCACATCCAACATTCAGTTACAAATGTAAAGCACGACCAGCCGCAGCACCTGATAAACCAGAATTAATTGTACCACTCAGAACAACAGAAAACAATCAACAACCAACATCCACAATCACCTCTATCTACCAGCCAATTACCGTAGATCTTCTGCTCAAATTCATCACCGTCACTCTTCAAAACCTACAACCATTCCAAATACAGCATGTTTTACAACAAATTCAGTACGCCGCAAGAACAACTTAAATGTAAGCTTCAATGCAACTTATTCTGGACCATACATCTATTGCCATGCCACTACATATGAAACAGAAGTCTAACTGCACAATATCACGAACCAAATACATAATAATCATGGCATTAACTTTTCTTTTCCTAAACATACGCTCACTTCCGCAACATAAAATACTGTTTGAACAACTACTTCTCGAAGAGCACATTCACGCCTTTATTCTTAATGAAACTCACCTTAAACCAAATATGCCTTGCAGAATTTCTTGCTTCAACCTGCTTCGCTCTGATAACCTTATACCAGCCCAAAGAGCAAACGGAGGTACAGCAATAGGCATCCCACTAAACATCGCACATCGCCAATATACCCTAACTATCCAAAACATCCCAGAGAATCTCATCACAACGCTCTACTTTCAACAGATATACATCACATTAGTAACACTATATGTTCGCCCAGGACATCCCATCCCACATAACTTCTTCGCGTATATTTCCAATACGTTCACTAACTACATAATTATGGCTGACATCAATATTCACAGCAGGTCGGACAGGAAAAAACAGCATTCCAGGACTTCATTGAATACCAAACAACGGGTACAATCAATAACATACCGAAGCCGACAAGACCAATTTCAAATACCACTTCTGACATCGTTATCACCTCCACACATCTCCAGAACCGATGCACATTAGAAGTTTTAGACCTTATCGGTAGTGATCACGCCCCAATCAAGTTAACCCTTCAAAACCCACAACATCCAAACCTTCATCGCAACGTCCCTCCTCGTAACATCCTCAGATTTGACAAAGCCAATTGGACTGAATACCGCAATCATATAGAACAGAATATTCAGCACATAGAACCCCCCACATCAGAAGCAGAACTTTACAATACGATAGACAATATCACTTCT
>JAGDQP010060966.1:0-12117 GCA_022664845.1 Lepisma saccharinum
CTTAAGTTTTTCATTATTTGCTACATACTACAAGAAATCATAAATATTTTTTTTCAGAACCCAGGACATGTAATAATGTTTTCTGTTAAAGAAAATAAAATTCCAACCCTTGCTCGCTCACTCACACTCTCTCAGAATCACACACCGCCGACTCAACGTTAGTTGGGTGGCCTATCTTGTAGGCTTAGAGAAAAATCGTGTATAACAAAGTCATGTGAACATTATTTTGGCCATGATAGTACAGTTTACATGCAAAGAATGGAAAATTGTACGGCCTTGAATGTAATAGTTACAGGCCCCTACGATGATTATTATTATGTATAGTTATCCAAACAGAACTGTAAAATTCTCCAACCAGCTACACAGCAAATAATATTATAGATATCTGCCTATGATCACTGCAGCGCTTAGGAAGAACCTGGGCGACCACAATCAAATGCTCCACCACGTCTTATTAAAAGATTTATTAAAGAAAGGATTTTCCCTCTTAACAGCAGGTTTTTTTTTAATAATAATTGCTAGCCCCGGAAGGGGACTAGCTCCTGATGAGAGGGTTATACCCTCTTTACAGGCAGGGATGTGGAAGGAAAAGTTGGAATTTGAGGAGTGAGTGGATGGGCTAAGGGATATTAAGGAACTTTCAATTACTTTTATTTAAGTAATCACTGAACATTGACATTACAAGCTTATGCTTATAATCATATTTTGGGTGCTACGAAATTGGGGATGATGGGATGGAAAATGAACATGATGTGCTTAGACGCCACAACACTTTACGAATACGACAGATGATTGATTTTCTTCTCGTCTAGGGGCTGCTCTAGACAATAATGAGAGACAGATGAGCCCAACATTTAACATTGATGGATACCGTGAAAACTATGAACATGAAGGATGAAAGTGATTTAGGAGTGATGATGGTAAGAGCGGAGAAAGATAAATTTACGTTACTCGGAAGTGGGAGGTGGTGATATTGAGAAGAAGAATATGGTCCGGAGTAAGTGGCCTGTAGCTGTACTTTGAAGACTTCAGATACAGCATGTTGAACTTTGTTCAGAATAGTGTCACGGCCAAAAGGATAGATATTTTGGAATGCTAGTGTGAAAAACGTGAGAAGTTGCTCGGTGGTGATAGGAGGTAAGACTGAGTGTGCAGGAGTTGGATTAGGTTGTTCTGGAAGACGGAGTGGAGTGGTACTGTGTAACCTGGTGTTTCTGGATTTGCTTCTGGTCGGTTTTTGCACTTGTAAGAAAAGGTAGGATGAGGTTCGCTGCATTGGCTACATTTCGGAGGAAGTTGTTGGTTGGTGCAAGCTTTGGTATTGTGAGGTCCTGAGCAATAACCGCATTTTGGTTGGTTCGGACAGTGCTTTGTGTCATGTTCATTGTATTTTTGACAACGTTCACATCGGAAGGGAATTGGCGGTGATGTTCGTGATGGCTCGACTCGGTATCGTTTTCTATAGATGAATGCTCCGTGTTTGAGTAGTTCGTCGATAGTCTGTTGGTCTCTAGTCAATATCCGTATCATGAAACTTGGTGTGCCTTCTGATGTTTTAATAGGAATGCACTTGGAAATGACATGTCCCTCGATTTTGAGTTCAGCTTCTGCTTCGGTGCCTGTAATTTCTGGATTGACGCCTCTGATAACAACTGACAACATAGGTGGTCTGCGTGGAGGTGGTTGCATACGTATGGTTTTTGTTGATAGCGGTGTTAGTTTTGCATTTTTGCCGAAAATCTCATAGCTGTATTTATTTCTGATGGTAGATGCTAGATTGCTGTTTGAAGATTTGATGATAACGCCGTTGCGAGTAGGAATGATTTCTGAAATGTAATCTCGCGGGACATACTTGGCTAGCTGTTGAAAGAGTAGTTTCGGTGTTTGGTAGCGAGGATCATGATTTGAAAGAAGAAAAGAATGGAACAGAGCTGGATTCTTATTGAGTGATTCAGAATGTTCAGTATGAGAGAGAGCCATATGATCGTCAGAATCGTCGGAATTACTGATGATGTGAGTCTTTTTTGGAGGTGGTGAATTGGAGCTTCCAGAATGGCGTGTTGAAGATCGTGCATTTGAAGAGAGATGATCTGAGCTTCTGCCGTGCTTAGAAATTGACCCTAACGATGTGAGTTTAGCTTCTGTAGTGGATGAAGTACGTTGAACAACTTGAGGTAATGTGTGCTTTCCTGGTTTTGACATTATGAAGTCTCTGCGAGGGTGTAAGCGAAATGAGAATACAGATTATAATACTAATGAGTATCTGTTGTCCACTTTTTGAAACTCTCAAAAATAATATACGTGCAATGTTCACTCATTATTCTTTTTTATTGATTAAATCTTCATTTTAATTATTCTCATAAAAGCCAATGAGCTAAAGTTTGATCCAATTAACACAGAAACATTCCATATCTTACTTTTGTTCCTCCGATGAGGCATCAGAACAAGTGTGTCTATTATCCTTACGCTTACTGTTCTTTCACACTGCTCATCATACTTTTCGTACATGATGTCTTCCATGTAGTTTATCCATGAGTTTTTACGTGATAAAAAGTGCAGAGAGTATGGACTTTCTCACATTTCTCAGTTTAGACTTCTGCCGAGAATGTATTTTCAGCAGGATACATGTACCAATTTCCCGTAGTGCCTTTTATCTTGTCATTATAATGACTTTTTCGTGAAACCTAAATTTAGAATGGAATAATACCAAAATGCGTACTGCAGTTCTTACAAAATTACTGTAACAGTAACAAAATTACTGTCAGTTTTCACATATTTTTTTTTTTTTTGGGGGGGGGGACCATGACTGGAATGTAATTTCCAGACCCTCGATTTCTCTCAGTGTACGGTTCGCTGAAGATATAGTCCTGTTTGCTTCAAATGCGGAAGAACTACAAACCAGAATGGAAGAACTGAATAATGAGAGTTCGAAAATAGGCCTTAAAATGAATTTAAGTAAAAGAAAGGTTATATACATTCCACATGCTGTAAAAAGGAAAATAAAGATTAGCGGAGAGACAATAGGGAGAGTTGATGAGTATGTTTACCTAGCCCAGCTCAAAACATCGAATGCCAAGTTGACTGATTACATAAATAGAAGATGAAAAATGGCGTGGAGTTCGTTTGGGAGACTACACTTTATTTTCAAAAGCAAACTGCTAATGTGTCTGAAGCGTAAAGTTTATAATCAATGTGTCTTACCTGTGATGATGTACGGCTGTGGAACTTGGACATTGAATGCCAAAATGACTCAAAGATTGAGAGTCACACAAAGAGCAATGGAGAGATGCATGCTAGGAATAACCAGGAGAGACAGGAAGACAAATGAATGGATTCGCGCACAAACAAAGGTAGAGGATGTAATCAAGACTGCGAAGAAGCTGAAGTGGAGATGGGCCGGTCACAGAGCTAGACGAACAGATGGAAGGTGGACGACAAATGTACTACATTGGATTCCTAGAGAAAAGAAACGACCGAGACGACGTCCAAATGCAAGGTGGGTAGATGAAATCAAACGTTTTTCAGGAGCTACATGGATGAGGATATCAGCAGACCGAGATATGTGGAAAGAAAAGGGGGGAGGCCTTCATCCAGCAGTGGATAGAAAACGGCTGAACATTTTCATGCATCCTCTTTTAAAGAAAACTAACGCAAATTGAAGTATCTCCCAGTGCTAAAGTATTTTAATAAAGCGTTTTAAGTTACACTATGCACTGCCAGAGAGTATAACATCTTGTGTCCTAACTCAAAATAACTTTGTTACTCTTTTCTTAGTTCTCAGAAGGAGAAAAAGAAACGACAATATCTGCTTGTTCCCTATTGCTTTCTATGGTTTCAACGCCAGTGAACCCCGCGGTGTGACGTCATATTCGCTACCTCCAGGCCTGTAGAGTATTCCGGGAGCCTCGGATTAACGCGTTAAACTCGTTCGTAGGTTCCGAACGAGCCCATTCTCTCACAAAAGTGGTACCGAATGCGTCGTGAGAGAACGAAGTTAACACGTTAAATTCATCCGGGGTTTCCGAACGGGCCCCTCATCATGCTTCTGAATTTGTAAATATATAGATATCCACTAGATGGCAGGCACATAAAGATATCAAAGTGGTCAGTACTGCTCAAAGTAATAAAAAATGTTGCTTTATAATTGGCCTATTTTTCGTTTCCCCTCTACTTTCTATTTACGTCCTTTGTAAATGAGCTTCAAGATTACAACCAAGTTAAATTTCGTTCTCTGTTTGTTTCAGCATCTGCATATGTTATTTGAGCATGAAGTTATAAAAAAAAAACAGGAGTTCCGTGATTGATGGTTTACTTCTATTTGCGGTGGTTATTTTTGTGGAGGGAATAGTTGAATTAAAACGAAACCTCGTAATAAACTGCATAGAAGAGTTATGGGCCCAATCCTAAATGCTTCCTTCCTTTTGTTGAGAAACTTAAAAGTGAAGGAGGAAGGTTCAGAGGAAGCATTTGGGACCCTGTATGCTATGCTTTGCAAATTGCAAATAAGTCATATCGACATCGTTGGAAAAGTACGGGTAATTAGAAACGCAAACAAGTGCGCAGTTGTACTCATTTTCCAAGATGCTTTGCTCACGTATTTTTAAGACAAAATGGTTAACATGGTCATATCGAAGGGCACCAATTAGGGGGAACGGGGGCGCTCGCCCCTAGTAGGAGAAAATGAAAATAATATGGTACAAAATGAGAGGATCATATCAATCAAAACAAAAAAAGGCGGTATGTGTATGGGCGCTGTCCTTGTCCCCTGAAAATCACTACATGGGCGCTCTTGGTCATATTCCTCATTTCTTGTACCGACCAGTGAGCAGGGCTTTCATTACAACTTCAATTCTTGCCGTTTTTCTCTTTGAAAGACTTTCAAGGGAGCAGTTACACATAAATGTTTCAGTGCTTTTCCTTAATCAGCGAAAAGATTTCAAAGTGTTCGAAATGAATTGCAAAAGAAGTGATTCTATAGAAATTATCAACAACGTGATGCGTGCAATAAATTGCTGGACTATTTACATAGTAACTACATACGATTATTTGATATCAATTATGTGACATTTTGTATTCATCAATAGAACAATTTATATAGTGTGTTAAGTAAATAATATGAACAAGAATCGTCCTGAATACCCGCATATCCTGTGTTAATGGCGGACTACAGCTGCAAGCGACATTATTAATGTGCAAAAGATGGAAATTGCTCACCGTTGTCCCGTGGCTACGCTCGTGAATTTCTCTACTGACTGAGGTTATCCACAGTTTTTCCTCACTGAAACCAAGCAAATGCTTGGATGGTACATTCAAGTTAGACACTGACAGTACCCGCTCGCACCCTTCCTCTGACCCTGCCTGAGTCTTAGATGCCTGAAAGTCATAAATAAATTTCAAGTTCGAACCTCACGGGCCACCATCTTGACATATTTTCTCGGATTCTCCTCTTTACTAAGCGAATACCGGAATAGCACGTAAGTAAAATCCGGACCGCTACCTTTACCATTCTTTTCTTTATCATATGCCGGTCCGATTCAAAGCTGCTTAAAGTTATACCTCAATTTAATTCAACAAGAGTCAATCCAACGCGACATTAAAAAAAAAAGAATGTGTCTAGAGCAAGGACAGTTTTCCGTCGTTGCTTTAAGTTATTAACCTCGAAGGCTAATTTGCAAGAGCAACCACGGTACGGTACCGTACGGCACAGAATTTTTGCGTAAACAGAATTTTTGAGTAAACAGTCCTTTTGCGTATACCTCCGCGACTAACGCCGCCCAGCTCCCTTCGGAGGCACACTCCCCCCTTGCACACCTTGCTATCGCTCGGTGTGCATCCTGCCCTGGTGGGTTTATATACATTCTAGTTTTTAGTGGCCTCTTTTAAAATTATAAATAACTTTCACTAAATTTAATTTTGTGTATTTACATAAAAAACGAAAAAAAACTTTAATTTTCTTTTGAAAAAATATGAAAAAAGTCGACGCCAGGGTTCGAACCCGGGACCTTTGGATCACCTTCCCGACGCCTTATCCACAAAGCCAAACTGCAGCTGCCGGGTTGAGGGCTTGTCGCTGTTACTTCTAGTTCAAGCTACCGGATAGTGGGCTATTCGTCGTTGCTCTTGCAAATTAACCTTCGATGTTAATAACTTAAAGCAACGACGGAAAACCGTCGTTACTCTAGACACAACCTAAAAAAAGCAATATATCAGATCATTTATTTTAGAATATTTCTATCTTTTGCAAAAGAGCAGAAGAGAAGGAAGCACCACCTACAGCGTGACGTGTACTAAAAATAGTGCTTTAACATAAATCTTTTGATTTTGCAACGATACTCCCCTACACCTTAAGGAGATCTAATAGAAATGGTTGATTCCCCTGTTAACTTGCGTGTTTTAAAACAATTGTTGCTGCAAATAGCTACTGCATACTGCATGTCATACATCTTAATTGAAGAAAATCTCCCAAATATCACGAAAGAATAAACAAACAAAGAAAAGGAATGACTAGTTCCATTAATACAATGGAAGGAATAGCAGGAGACTTTCCCTTCCACACCACCGGTTTTCACGCGGGATCACTTCCTCGTTTTAGGCGCAGTTGTTTTTTTCATGTCAATTCATAGGTGGCGCTAGTTTCCACTTGGGACGATTGAACGCTACACTGATTCATGCCATGAACAAGGCCGCGAAGGATGCACATGATGTAAGGAGGAAAAAAAAAGGGCACAAGGAAAGGAGACGACGTTATATGGATAGTCCTTAAAATGGCCGACCTTCCGGTAGAAAAGAAAATAGGAGACGAAGAGTAAATTTAGAAAACGGCCATGGTTTCGTTTTGTGTGTGACAGGGTACGGAGTGGGGTGAAAAAATTCTTGTTTCTTTATTTCGCCACTACATGGCAGCATTGTTAACGAATTAATATCTCGAATGAATGTTTCGAAACTTTCTCTAAATGTGTCGAATGATCATTCGATTATGAAAATAATTCGATTTTGCCCATGACTAAATACACCATTATGCCAAATTTCGTATCTCTAGCTCAAACGGTGTGAAAAATTGTTTTTGGGCGGCCATTTCGAATCCAAGTATGCGACTGATATAATAACTTTCCAAACGGGTCCAATGTCTGATTATGTGCGAAAAATCATTCCAATTGGTCAAGCCGCTTTGGCTTGATGATAACACAAACACAACCACATTCATTTATATATAAATAAAATAAATCACAGCCATATTCAGTTCACTAGCTGATGAGGCCTCTCCCCGGAGGGAAGAGTTGCTCTACTGTGCTCACGCTGACCAGACGGGTTGGGAGACGAGAGCCGAAACTCTCACTGTGATCGCCACTCTTTTATTCACAGCAGCTCCCCAATTTGTCCTTACGATGCTGGGTCAACACCGACATTTTTTAGCTCCCACCGGGAATCGAACCCATGACCGCTCGCACTGAAGTCGGGCGCGCTACCGACTATGCTACGCAGGAGGTTCTCTGATTTACCCACCCGTTATTGCGGAGTGAATAAAATATGTTGGCAACAGTCATTGGGCCAGTGACCACTACTCGCTTCCACGTGGCGAATTGCGCCCTTAATTTTGTAAGTTTCGGGGGTCGCGCCCCCATGGTACAGATATGTTGTAGTTTTTACTACCACCACAACTACTACTACTACTTCATTCTTTAATCGCAATCATTACCCAGACATAATCTTTAAGTATAACTTTATCATTTGCTAACAATTATTTATGATTTGTCTCGATATTACGTTATTTATGACAATGCTGCACTAATTTTAGACCAGCCGCGGCCGCTGAAGGAGAGCCAGTGTGCCATGGCACTACCAATGAATAAAGGAGAAAGTTTGAATATTTTATTATCTCATATCATATACAAGCGCAATTCTTCGCTATGTTTATAACCTGTTCCAATGAATCCTGTGACTTTCCACGCGACGATTTGTTACTCCCCGAATCACGTTGGAGCCAGTTAGATTATGGCACACCCAAATGCCTAAAAAGTGGTTTCTGCGCATGCGCATGACTGGGAAGAAAACTTCAGAGATACGGCAATATTATGACATTATTGTGTGTAGTAAGCACTTACAAAAAATGCACCGTAGAAATGACGTTACGGGCAAAGACTTGTTTCATTTTTTTAAGTATTAATAATAATTTCAGATATATTTATTATTAATTATATATTAAACTATTAAACAGTTGAAATAAGATTGTCAGGAAGAATTGTATCGATATAATCAAATGAACAGTGACTATGAGTCGAATAACTACTGAAGTAAATGTACATTTTGCGCAGTGCTCAATAGGAGAGACGATGTTCCTATCCCGGAAGTAGTTCTGGGTTATGGACTTAAACTAGAATTTTCAAAATGACATATGAATATCATACAGGACCATAATGATGCTGAAAGCATCTCGGAGATAATACACAGTAAGAAATTATCTATGAACATGGCATTTCGTACAATTCCTAAGTTGCACCGATAATTGTACGAGAAAGTTGTTAATAGCAACGCGAAATGACACTTGCTATCATCAGATTCAACCTAGCCTAGCTGTGGAAAGTTACTGTGGTAACGAGGACCCGGTGTAGCAAACGCACTGGAGAGAAAAGCACAGATACGACCTCCATAAGATTGACGGCATTTTTCAGTGTCGGAGGGTGGAATTTCTTCGAGATATATTTTTTGCTTTGCAGTCATTGCACAAAGACTGATCATTTTTGTCTTCATATAGATATTCATCGCGGGCCTTGGACTGCTTCCTACATCACCCACCGACATGGCTGACAAAATTCATCATTCAGGACGTCATTCTGTACCACCAAGTGTACCCGGACCACCATCATACAAAGATTCTCCGCAATATTCAGCACAAGGCTCTTTACCTAGACAAAAACGTAAGACCAAACAACATACATCATCTAATAGACCAGGACGAACCACACCAGTGTCACCTCCATCAAAGAAATCTCATGCAGTGACACTGAATCTGAAACCATGGACCTCAGCGACCACACCGATACACCAGACTGTCATCAAACAACTTATTCCTTTCTAGTATCTGATTTCGATCAAAAGTTTCAAACGCCTAAAATGCTTCTTGCTCAATTTTAAAATATGTCTCTCGTGACAAGATCTCTCGTATAATCCCAACTAGAAATGGCATAATTGTTCAATCTTCAGACTCAAACTTGGTAATCACGATACGAAACAAACATAGTTTTCAAATCTTTGACAAATCTGCAAAAGTCACACGCATGGAAAGCAAACCTATGAAGTATTCACCACCACCAAAGAGATCACCCATGCTTTCTTGCCAGGTATTGAATATGTACGCTCTACACCACTTATTTCTTTACCAATAAGTGTCTCAGACACTTCTATAAATATCTAGCGACAACCAGCAATCAATGAAGTATTACGAAAAGCTATGTCATTATTATTTCGTTAAATACGCACTCGAGTTGATCAACACACAATAAACACATACGGAGGAATACTTTTTGGCGACACTTCGTGTCAGTGTTCGAGTTGTTATAAATTACGAAAGAGGGATCCTAAAGCGTCCTTGCTGGTAAATTTCAATATACTACCTGAATGGGTAGAAATACAAAGATTTCAACCCTGGTAAGGAGGATATTCGAAATCAACAACCGGTGATAAAATACTCACGCACCAGGGAAGATCCTACCGGCAAACAGAACACTGGTCTGAGTTATGAATGAACGTTCACAAGATAACACGGATAATATCTCGAGAGAGCGAAGGGGGGTAGTTAAAGTCAGGTTAGATATTCTTAGTAGACGCGATGTACAAAGACACTGTATGCGCTTACCCCCGATGCGCAAGATGCTAAATAGTATCTGAGTTCTCTATCGCCTTTTCAATTTTATTTCACCCTACCATGACTCGAAATATTGTTACATTTTGCATTTTCATTCTTCTACACATGTTAGAAATGTTATATTTTTCCTGTAAATTTTCCATGTTTTGCGGGCAAAAATTAAAACAAACTAATTTCTTTTTTGTGATAATACAACCCTAAGGTTGTCTTGAATTTGCATATAATTTCCATGATATCTGTATATTATCACTTTAAGTTTGAAACATTAATCTGGTTGCAGCTCATACTATGAATGTGTTGAGTGCAGCTCGTTAGTTATTCCCATTACTGTGCTTACAATTGCCCTATGATTATATATACTGCTAACAATCTTTTAATAGATATTTCTTGTACTCTACATCGTGCTATTGATTGTCCTAATCTTCAAAATTCAAATATATTGCATAGTAAAACACTCAGAACGAATAACTGCGTTCTAACTATACGTTTTCTATACACATACATATCAGGCGCTTATTATACGTAAGGACTTGAAAAATTTGTTGAGGGTGAACAACCTGACTAGTTCCTTCAAACCCACTTTGAGATAATAGTGCAAGAATCTGCAATGCAATGATGCACAAGCCTAAAAGGACTCTATCCATCTAATGGTTTTAAGAATGTACTACTTATTATCTCAGTTGAGTGGTTTAAAGTAGTCATAACTATTATCTTACCATTATCTAACGAGTTAAGTGGTATTAAGTGCACATACCTATATTATTTAACTAATGGAAGCTCTTATTCGTACATGCTTTTAAGAGCACTCTCCATTTAGTGGTTTTAAAATAATAATAACTATTATCTTACCATTATCTAACGAGCTAAGTGGTGTTGAGTGCTTTTACCTATATTATGGAAGCTCTTATTCGTACATTCTTTTAAAAGCACTCTCCGTTAAGTGGTTTTAGAGTGGTAGTAACTCTTATCTCACCATTATCTAAAAGCTAAGTGGTGTTGAGTGCACATACCTATTGTAAAAGGTTACTAATGGAATATAGTGCCTCTTATCTCTAAAATTCATTAGCTTTGGAATGTGGTGATAATATTTAAATGAGAAAACAGACTAGCCTTGCAAACAATACTACTAGTGTCAAACCCTGTAAAATACTTTTTCCCATCGAACTACTTTTTTTCCTCTAGGGCTATAATACACTACTTGGAGATGGTGGTACTCGTTTGCCTAGAGACGTGTTACAGAAGATAAATGTGATAAAGATATTGATCAAGAAACCTCCCATCATACTTCTAGACAATGCATTTTCAGCATTGGAATCCACGAACGAGATAGACATGTTCAATCAAGTTTTCATGGTAATTACTAGTTTATTAGAACACTTTTTTTAAAAAAATCTAATTAATTTGGCAAATTGTTTTTTATCGTGTTCATATAAATTGTGTTATTTTATGCCACTTTATTTTAAAGACAACATTTATTTAGCTTTGTGCTTCCAGAAATTATGTTCAGTATCAATCATCTACCATTGACAATTCGGTGATCAATTTAAATAAGTGAAGAAATGTACCTGGACACGCTGTGATGACTACACAGCACAATATTTCGCTTGATCCAATGCAGTTTCCTCAGGTACTCACGAGTTCTATATTTTGCCTTATTCGACGTGTCCACCCACATAGGCCTTGTCCATTTTTAAAATTTAGAATATGGTGTCAGGTAGTGTTAACAAAATGAATAAATGTTGAGCGCTTAAAAAGGTTCGAACAAACACTACAAGATTTAGTATAAGAAATGAACGGAACATCTTCATCCAGTACCAAAGATACGATAGAAGCTTTGGAATCACCAATTACAACTTAAGATTAAAAGTACCTGATATCACACCTACCATAAGCGCTTCTCTTCAAAATATGATGAATCGTATTAAAGTTTATATATTTTAGTGGAAATGTTGTATATCGATTCACATTATACCGGCTATATATCTGGTATAGTAAAAAGTAATCCATTATTTTGCCAATAGATGGCTTCAGTGATCTGTATCTCGCGCTATATAAGTCCGATCGGGTTCAACGAGATGGCGTTCAAACGATGAGATTGCGTACTACAAACACTGTTCAGATAGTTGTGATGAGTTGACTCAGTGTTGTGTGAGCGCGCGTCAAAATGGACACTAGCAAAGAGAAAATACGCTATATTTTACAGTTTTTCTTCGATAAAGGCGAAAACGCAAGCCAGGCGGCTGCAAATGTGAATA
>JAGDQP010060967.1:0-12117 GCA_022664845.1 Lepisma saccharinum
TGTAGAAATTTCTGTTTAACTGGGCTAAGGTGTAGAATGCCTACTATAAAGTAAAATAAAAGTAAATCGGAAATTGAAGGTAACCTAACTTTTGGAAAATATGTGTGTGAAATCTTGTCTCTGCTCATAGGCAAAGCATTTCTGTAAACAATTAATTTACCAACTGATATGTGAAATTATTAACATAAATAAAAACACGTTTTGATGTGCTAAAGATACTCTTCAGATTTTTTTCCAAGAAATTCAGCAACCAGTCCTTTGTATTGCGTTTGTTATTCTTAAAAATGAATAAATAATTTTACCAGGTCTTCCTTATGTTAAAGGTTCTAAGAAGTAGGTAGTTTACCATTGCTGTGGTGTTGCCGTAAATGTTCCCAACCTTTCTTTATTTCAGTCCGCTAAGCGTCATTTCATGTGCAAAAGAGAAAGTACTTCAGATGAAGTTAAGTTTTGATATTTTGATTTAAAGCCTCAGCAAATATTAAGGAGTAGTCAAATCAGTTAAGCTTATTTAAATTTCGTGATATATGTTAAGTAGAGCGCGGTTGCGTTGAGCCTTGTAAAAGTTAGGGTCCTAGTTGCGTTAGGTCATTAAAATACCGTTTTGTGTTCTCCTTTCCTGCGGGATGTTCTCGTCTGCGTCTAGCTCTTTTTTGGGGCCTTTTTCTTCGTGTTCTAGCTTTCTTCTGTTTGCCAACTTTTCTGCGTTTTGGCACTTCTCTTCGAGCTTCTTGCATCCATGTTTCCTGTTTCCAGGCTAGTGTGTGTTGTATCTTTTTCGATGGTCCTAGGCTGAAGTAAAATACCAATGGGTAGGTACCCGCCTTGTCTTCAGTTCCTATTGCGGTTCTATTTTTTAATATTTTTGTGCCCTCTCCTGTGGCGTAATGTGGGCTTGTCTCGCAGGTAGGTTTTGCTACGTTATGTGAAGTTTTGGGTAAGCCCCCGTTCGGCACCAGGGTGCCACTGGCCCCCTTCTTTGCTTTTGTGTCTACCTGCTTCTGAGGAAAAAGTACGGACATTATGTGTTTGTCAGGGCTCTATTTAGGACCTTTATTATGTCTTTTGTATATAACTGATTTGCTTTAGTACATAGATTCAGAAAACGTTGTTTTGTGCGGTGATGTATATGGTAGAAAATGACTTAAATTTAATGATTTCAAGATTATCTGCTCAACAAACTCTGTACTCACTATATTACGCAAAATTCTATCCTCTTACTTGCTTCTGGATAATATTTTAGGGTATATCACATGCTAGTTTAAATACGTTTTGTATACAAAAGAAGTATATTAGATTTTTGAATGTAAACTCTAGCTTAGCATGTAAAGATTAATTTAGGTCTCAGAAAATAAGTTCGATGCCTAAATATTTATAAGAGGATAATAGTTACAAAGGAAAATATTCACTTATTACTTATACGACAAAAAGACAAAATATATCAGACAAAATTTCGCCACTACTCACTATAGTGTTTACTCTTTGTGTACCAGATTGTACAATAAACTACCAAATTATTGAAAGAATATTGAACGTATACTCTAAGTAAATTTAAATCAGAGCTATTGAGTTCGTTGGTAAATAAGATTTATTGTACTGTCAATGACTATTTGAGTGATGACTCATTACGTAATGCTTTATAATGATATTAATTGTACGGTTAATTCTTAAAATTAAATATCATCCTGTCTCATGTATAGGGACCCTAAAGAGATAGAGAGTTATATATCAGACAATATAACAGGTACTGTGTCGTCTTGTACAAGGATTAATTCGCTAATGGACACTATCCATTGCAAGAATTGCTATTTACTTGCCCTTTATGTTTGCATAGCTAAAAAGATGTATAATTAGATCATCTTGTAAGTAACGGTGTTTTTAATACAATAAAGAAAAGAACAAGATGTTCCTGGTAGGAAATCTTCAGCCATCATAGCGACATTTTTGTGATATTACAACGTTCTGCCACCTGTTAATCAGTTTTTGAATACCACACTTGAAAAAAGCTCCAGATTTGGTCGGAAAAACTCATGCCTCGCGTTTTCCATATTTCATAATATTTTCCCGCTAAGATAGCTTCGAGAACTGCGAAACAAACTAAAATCTATAGGAGTAAGATCTAGTTGAATATAGCGGGTGGGGAATTTTCTCTCATTCGACAAACTGTGATTTCCTACAGGTTTTCCTTGCCATGTGTGGGCGGGCGTTTTATCCGTATATCAGCATACTCAGATTGACCAGTGTAGAGCGTTTGTGTACCAATGCAGCAGTAGATCTTTGCGCCGATTGTCTAGTTCGATGCCATCAATAGTAGCTGACACTGCACATGTCCCACTAAACACACATCATTTAGTATGAGTGAAAATTGCTAGTGTTCTCATCACATTTCCTAAAGGTATACACTGATAGGCTATTAGCTAGGGTGGAAAATAGTATACTTCACCGGGTAGACACGAGTCGGGTGTCATTTTAATTCCATATTGGTCCACATTACGAAAATGGAAACCCGGAAATCAATTTTGGTAACTTTGGTAGTTTTTCGCGGGAAAATCTGTTTTTAGAAGGGGAGTCTTTTAAATAGGCGAAGGACTTTATATTGACGACGCGGTGCCCTGCCTAATAACCCTATAGTCAGAAATGATACCTCGTGCATTTCTTTCTTGTCCTTTGACAAGCTAGTTACACAAACTCAGAGAAAAACAGGCTGAAAGAACAAGAAATGCAGGAGGTTCTTGCTCATCACAACAAAGACGAGAGCCATGAGGCCCCTACTAAACTGAGACTGGTTACAAAAAGATAACGCTAAAACATGACAATATGAAAACTTTCATCGTCCGGTGACAAAAACAAACTAAGTTAGCAGTCATAATTTGGTACGTAACCGGCACCATTAATATGCTTATTACGTCCCTTCGTTTAGTAGAAATGTCTCTTGTTTCCCGCTAGTTCTATGGTTTTGTTACTGAAAAGTGTTAAGCAAGTGGAAATTAAAAAATAAGCATTGAAGTTTTACATATAAGTGCCTGATGTTTACATGTGCATAAAATACCTCTTTAATGATCAAATTAATTATCAGATAATAAATTAGCGTGCCTTGACTGCCACTGTCTCTGCTTTAGAGGTCAAACTTACTTTGCACCAAGCATACTCGTCACGTGTTATGATTGCAGATGAAAAATTGCTGCTTAAAATTTTTACTCCAGAAAGTTATACATTTAATTTAATATTAGTTCCTACATATACCACCGGAAGTCAACTTAGGTTTTTTGAGAAGAATTTCGGAGGACCTTCAAGCAATCCCTCTGCGCCTCTTTCCTTTCAATCATGCCAGGTTCGGATTTAGTGAAGATGAAAAAATGGATACCATACATATTTTCGAAAGGAATGTCTCTAGTATATTGAGTGACGACTACTGGAGCAAAATTAGGGTTATAAAGAAACGGATTTCTATCACTATAATGCAAATTACCGAATACATTCGGTAATGTCACGAGACTTCTTCTAGTCTGAAATAACATGAACAAAAGTATTAAATTAATATTATCGAAGAACAAACGTGGTTCAACATAATAATAGTTCTATCATATTGCTGAATCACCGAAATCATACAACAAACGGTGGTAACAAAAAAGTTGTGGTCTCTTCAGGACACAGAAAAGTGTTTAATTAACACAATTTTTGTAGTGTGCCAAATTAGCCATTTATGGAAAGATGGAAATTCCCAGGCACCTATAGATATTTCGCCGAAACCTTATTTCCTCTCTATTTCTACGGGAGAACTTGCTAATAGTTTGCTGAACGATATAAAATAATTTCAAACTAAATATTTTTAAAAAACTTGAATAATAGAATCTGAACTCAGAACATAGTATATATTTTTTTAACAGTAACTTCTTAGAAACACTGGACACTAACATATCCAACATCTTTGAATAGTCAGGATCATCAAATGGCTGTCATGTTAGAGGTCGCTTTTCATTACAATATAAATTGTTGAAGTCACAAAAACCGAGAAGGCATAAAATTATCAGACATAGAAGACTTTCGTAAGTTCAGACAACATTTAAACCGGTGTGTAATATCACTTCCATCAAATCTTGTGTTGGTTGTCGGCGATTACAGAAATAGCATATTTTAACAAACACTAGTAGATAATTTATGTCTTGATAAATAAACTTTCTGTTCTGCGTTCTTCCATCTTCATCCATTCGGCTTGAGCCAAAATAGTCTAAAGACCTTTCAACAATTCGAATTCAGATTCTCTTTGAAAGCCCTTGGTAATCAGGCTCAATTTTCAGAATGACGTACAATGAGCGATTTTAATTCCTGGAATGCAAAATCAGTATCGTAGTCCAACTAACTTACAGGGATGTTTTCGCTTATCCACGTCTGGACATGAAAGAGATATCTGTCCTGCCTCCTCCGTCCTCCCTCTTCCTTCCCTTTCCGTTGACCTATCAGCACACTAGGTATCGCTTGCCGATTACATTATCTCCTGATTTTATCGTGTTCTCTGACGTCATCGTCATGTCAAGGATTTCTACCCCAATCAGCCAGAACAACATTTTTGTGAAGTTTTCATTAATGCTACTTCGTAATCTAAAACGAATAAATGTGTTATCTTTGGGTTTGTTAAAAGGAATCATGAATTCATCTTGTGATAAAAAGAGCTGTGTAGTTGCTCATTTTGGGTGTTTCCTACAGCGTTCAATGAAACAGAAAGAAATAGCGGTAGGCCAACACTCTGTGAATTTGCTGATCTCAAAGAGAAAGAAACAAGCTTCCTTGTTTTATTGTAATTAATCTAAAGTGACAATATATAAGTAAAACCTTTATTTTATTTATTTTTTGTAACAGAATCTACAAATAAATATAGTAATTATCTTTCCTTTCATATATATTAGCCAAAGTAGACTAAAGGCTTAAAAATGCGTTCAAATTCACACATACCAAAATGTATATAACGCTGTCCCCGAATTAATGGTACAAACTTCCGTAGGGGGATTACATCAACCAACAAAAATGTTCCTTTGAAACAATTCAAAGTTGTGCATTGTTTCGGAGCTACAGGTGCTCCAAGTTAAGGCGGCATCGTCACAAATGACGCAATATCTCAAGACACTGGTGGTGGCGGGTTAATAAATTACACTGGAAGTAGTACCCGATACATCCATTTAAGCACTGTGACACATATCTATCAAATGAAGCAAACCATAATTTACAAATATTTGTTATTGATGAGAAATTTGAAGTGCTGGGCTATGCCGACTTGAGTTAGTGCCCTTCAAATATCTCGGCTTCAAGATAAGGGCCGCTACCCTCGCATAACCTATCTCTGACTGATCTGAATATGGCTAAAGATTTTATAAATTTAAAACATCCTGATCTGACTTTTATGACAGTAGAAACAAACCTTATTTATTTCCTCAACTTGATCTTATATCTTCAGGAGATAAATATTCCCGATATGGTGTTTATGGCCCACATATTCAACGTAGCGGATAAGTTTGTAGAGTCGCTTTTGTCCATTCCTAGAGATTTTGTAACTTTTAAGTTGCTAGTTTTTAGGAGATACGTATTGACGGGTGGACTGATATACCGGCTGATAGATACACTGCAAGATTCAATTCTATTAACATATATTTCTTCTTTCCTACATAAAGAGAAGTGGTAAAACCGATGGCATAATAAATTATTATTATTTACTGGGGAAAGGGCTAAGGAGAGTAATTTACCATGATGTGAAGATGGGAGGGTAAAGAGGACAGACAAAAGGCGCTGGAATTCGTGGGCCTAGGCTCCCTAGAAGCATAAATCCGGGCCTGGAAAAGAGGACTTCACCGAAAAAAAAATCTGGACCAAAGAGCTGTGCTTAAAAAGAGGACATATCCGGGAAAAGGAGGACGCCTGGCTGCCCTAGGGAAATATATTCTTAAAATCGAATTGCGTAGATTATAAATACTTGTAAATATTTTAATACGTTTTACAAAAACTTTAGAATATCAGAACCTGTGTGAACATTAAAAAAATCTTGAAACTAAAACAAACAAAAAATAGAAATTTCAAAAAAATGTATGAGACTGTGTGTGAATGAGTGTGTGATGTTTCTAAGGGCACCATCTCTCCGCTTACACCGATACATTTAATGACGTAAAAACTGAAAAGTATTTTGGAGATAAAGTTCTCACCGAGAACTCACTGTCTGTATTACATCATTTTATAGGAAGGTTTCCTCTATTCCAATCTGTATCTAGTATTCCTTTTGAGACATAGGCGATATTATATTTCAAGGCGGAGATAATTTCAGAAACTGCTATTTTCTCAATCATAAAGTCATTACTTGAAATCAAGAAACTTTACCCCACTATTGTTATAAAATTCGGTTTCTCTGATGAATTTTACATAAGAAGCACATGTTTTTTTTGTTTATGCAATTCATAAAGCATGAGTTTGAAATTTCAAATTCAAATTGAGCTGTCTTTGTAAAGCGTATATCGTTACAACATTTAAGGAGAACACATGCCAAATTCGAATCGCTGTAACTCCGAACATAGGTAGCCTAGAAACCTATACATAAATTTGTGCTAGAAATCCGTCCAAGAATCAGCGTGCTAAATTAAATCAAAATCTTAAACAATGGGTGACATGCCCTGCATGAAACTGGCATGAAATGTAGTCACTGTACCCAGAAAGAGGTTGCTCTTGGTCTCGTCTCGAAATCGAGACCGAGAACGAGACTAGTGTTCAGGAATCGAGACGAGACCGAGACTCTATGCATCGAGACTTACTGGAGATGAGACTTATCCCTCGAGACAAGACCGAGACTAATCTCTCGAGATTCTCGTCTCGATCGAGGCTATATGCTCGAATGTCGATAATATTAATCTAATACTTTTGTTCATGTTATTTCATACTAGAAGAAGTCTCGTGACAATTAGTGTCATTCTGATAAATTTTATTTACCATATGTTATATTGTAGTTTTAAAATATGGCGATAAGTCATATAAGTGGTCAAGTTATCAATGTCAAACTATATTCTGTTGTCTTTCAGTAATAATACAAAAGTGTTTGGTATTGTTTCGGAGACTGATAAATATAGACATTTATTTACTTCTGCGAATTTTTATCCCCATGCTTTCATCCTGCTAATAGTCTTTTACTTCTGATCACATTGTCCCATTTCTATCAACCTCAGGTGGACTGAGCCCGTAAACATTGTAAAGCATACGTCAAGAAGTCAAACTGAATTGTAATATAGATCTATTCTTACACCATTTACGTATTATATTCTTTTTAAAAAATGGAAAGATTTCTGCAATACTAACCGGTAAGAAAAACCCACCAGTTCTCGCTCGGCATGATAAAGGTGGATTTTTCAGAAAGTGCTTTCTATAGATATTTTGGGGTGCGACAGGAAAATTGTGATAATCTGACAGCAATAGAGCAGGGAGAATATGGTAGAAGTTCCCAACCGTTATCTTGAATAGCAGTTTAGGACCGATTTTAAATGTACGGGTGAACGTTGACTTGTTGCAGAAGTCGCCGTTGGGTTGTTTCAATTGAATTGCTTCTTTGAACGAGTGCATTTATTAAACGTAAACCTCTGCATTCCTAGTGCTATTGTTTTCAAGCATTCCGTAGTTGATTTTACCTTCCCAATACCGCCTAATGAGTCTCATTGTCTTCCGTGGATGCGGCACTCCCCTTGAAGTGTTCCTTGCTTGTCGAGACTCTGCTTCATACTGACGCAAAGACACCATTTTTCATCGCCAGTCACAATATGGTAAAGAAATCTATGTTTTCGTTCCTGATGTTTAGTGAGGAAACTGGAGTCCAAAGTGGCGCATTGAAACATTGATCTTCCCTTTTGGGTGTGTACCATTCATACATCAACATTTTGGTCGTTACTCATCAAGTGAAGGTGAATGACGACGTTATCACGAAAACATCCAATCTGCTGGAACCATTGCCTAGCGAATTAGCGCCGATCCTCGCGGATGAACTAGTTCAATCGATCCTCATCAAACTAAACAGACGGCTGGAACGCGAAGTTTCGATGAGATTCATTTAATGTCCTTGAAGTTTAAATACCATTTTAATGGAGTTCTCTCAGTAATAGTACCTTCCCCGTATATAGCACAAATGTCTTGAGCAGTTTTGGAACCTCAATATAAAGCGAAGAAAAACAGTTGTCCAAAAATATTCACTTCTATTCATTTGGCATTCCATCCTCATATTGATGTTGCAGTTATCTTTAAAGAATGCGATTTTCGGTTATTAACATGAATGTGTGTAGAAATATTCGGCCTACATAATGCGCTGGCCCTTATATTATTAATAAGTGTTACTGACTTTTATTTGTGAGCGTGAAACCAATCAGCGCCGCGACCTATTAGCACGCACGAACGTTAGAATTTCATTTTCTTCTTCTGTAAAATTGGTGTGGTTTTTCTGGATACGAGGTAGCTGCAAAGTGCCATCGATATGTTTGAAAAGAGTAATCGAAACTCAACTCTTTCTAAAATGAGGTTTAAAAGCTGTAGAGGAAGAATAGAACTTCAAAACAACTTTAAAATTAATAAAATGACTTCTTTACCTCAAAATTACTGAATAGTCAACACATATTTAATTTGAAAAAAAAAACAATATTAGTTATTTAATCAATTTTGTGACTTTAATAAAAGGAATAATGTTTTACAGAGGCTAATATTTTTGTATATAAAAATAGTTACAACTTAATCTTAACTGCACTGCTCAAAATTTTCGGCAAGGGTGCTTAGACAAAAATATGTTTTTTTAAATAATTTTATATTTGGATTTCTTAAAAAGGTAACAATTACATAGAATATTATATTTTCATAAACAATGAGTAGACATGCATTAATAAAGTTTTGTTGTCATCGATAATTTATCGTTGGCCGTTCAACGTAGATACTGGTGAGTACTAACCAATTTTACTATTAAAATAATAATATCTTTCTAGTTGTATCATGTTTGTTTTAGCACATATGAATAAGAATATTTAATTTATCGCCGTTATAAATTTACATTTAACTGCAGATTGTGAAAAGCAAGGTTGTGTTTTTTTTAACAGTTTCTATCTTCCCGAATAAGGCACGAGCTTTGTTCTTCATTGTTATTTACGAGTTGAAATTATTGAACATATAGTAGGGAGTCTTTTGCCACCAGGGGTTGAAGTCTAGTTCTGTTGCTTCCAGATCACTACCTTGGTTCTTTTTATGCATCTGTCTCCTATCTCTTTGTTTAAGTAATACATTAATGTCCAAAATTAAAGCACAAGGAAGCAATCTCCACAGAAGTAATATATTTCTTGAAACACTTGGCGTAACAGGAAGTTATCCATGAATATGGTGTACAACGAAATCAAAACTAAACAGAAACAGCATTCATACTCGAAAAATACACAATCTCATGGTTGCAATATCACAAACGGATACAAGCCAGAATTATAATAAGATAAGAAAACAAAATAAAGTGAGAAACCCCCAAAACTCTAGCAGCGATACAAGTCTGACAACAATGCTGCATAGCACGGACAGGTGCAGCGAGAGGGTCTTTTGGCAGTAGCTCCCATTATTCATGCGGAGCTATTGTGAGAGCATCAAATGGGATGGGTTGCCGTGATCCCGAAGCAACTCGCCTTTCTAGGTTGCCCCAAGCATATCCGGTTAGATTTATGGCCGGTTAACGCAATGGTCAGTCTAAAAGGGCAATAGTTCTAGTTTTTTTTTTTAAAAAAAAGTCGTCCACCAATACAGTTCTATGAGGCGGGCACTGACATCGATTAAGAAGAAATTATCTCCCACATGCTGCCGAAACTCTCTCAATTGTACTGTCATTCTCTCATCGCTATATCTGGTAGCAGTTTTGTCTTGTCCATTCACTCCGGTGGTTTCGTAGAGGCGTTCTTCAGGTGCTGCTAATGCTGGCCAATAACATTACCCCTCCACTTCCGTAGTAATCATGTTCGATGATGTTGGAAGAATTATATGCTGTTCCCTGTTCTCCCCAGATGATGCACCGTCGAGAATCAGAGTATAGAGTTAACCACGACTCATCACTGGATAATGCGAACTTCCAATTTTCATCTTCCCAATGACTGTGATCTCGACAACATTGTAGACGGTTCCTTCTCTGATCAGTGTTCAAAGGCATATAAACTACCGGTCACCTTCGATATGGTAATCTTACCCCAAGCCTTCTATCCACAGTTTTCCGAGCTATCTGCCTTTGTATTGCATCAACGTGGTCTGATGACAGTTGACGGATGCTACTCCAATTGTGGTGCCGACTTTTTATCAGCAAATAACGATCTTCGCTTCCAGATATAACTCTTGGGTGTTCTTGACTGGTCTTCTGGACGTGTCTTCAATGTCAATCAACAATCTTTAACCACTGAGGAATTCACTCCGAGTTATCTAACTACTTTGGTTTGTGACTGTCCAGTTACAAGTCTTCCAATGGTTCTGCAGAATAAAGCGTCATTTTACAGTCGTCTTTTAGTAATTTCAAAGCTCTTCAGTATCATTGGTATCATCTGCCTTTAAGAAACACAGATAATCAATACCTTCGTATACTGTAGTAGACGTCATTTTTACAGCATAGGGCTGCAGTTACTTGCTCTACTAGTGCCAATTCTTCGTTTCTACCATTAACTATGTATTTCTACATTAAAACGGATAGAGTTATATTTTTGGCCATGCATAGATATCTACGGCATGTTAGAACAATTATTATTTATTTACACTTTTTGCAAATTTTGTTTTGACTTTGGACACTAGTGTAATTTTACTAACCTTTTGAATTTGAATGATTTACATTGGCCATTTTCAATTAATTAGAGTGTATATGTAGAAACATGGTATCAGTTTCTGAGGCCACTTTCTGTCTAGTGTATACTCTTTTTAACAAATCAGATGAGTGATTATTGTTAAACTTAATGCGATTTCAGGAAAGGGTGTTGTTGTTAATTGCTGAAATTATGAATTAAGTAGAGTTATTTGTTCTGTTTCCATTCTTATTTATTATTAGAGTTAAATTAGAGTTATTTATTTTGAAGATTTATTATTTATTGGACCTCTATGAGTCACCATGTTGCCCTTACTATTAAACAGAGTTAATGTTGTCCAAAGTCACTAATTGGTTTATATCTTGTGGAAAGTCATTGTAGCAGAAGAGGATAAATGTATAAGATGGATTCGATGTACACTGGAACAATGCAGTAAGGTCTAGCTAATCTAGACTTGATTGGACCGGACCACGTCTGGATCAAGAAGTCCGAATTAAAAGGAACCAGCTTTAACATATCTGTAAAACAAGTTTTAGATTGGTAAATTATTAAACTAGATGGTTTTATTTAAACATGACTTTTACAGTTTCAATTTTACAGTAGATTTAAATTCAAAGTTTATTGATTGTGCAGTACCAAAGGAAACCCCCATCAGTGAGTATCTTCCCGGGAAACAAAGTTAATGTATATGTACTGTATACAGTAGTCATAATATATATATATATCTTGAAACGAGCCAAATACAGTTTAAAGCAATGTAGGTTTTAAAATTTATGCATGTTTTATAACGATTTTGTTTTTAGTCCGTCCGGATTAACTAGCTTTCCGAACTAGCGGGGTCCGGATTAGCGAGACTCTATTGTACTTAAACATATATTCTACCCAGACCCCCTCAGAATCTGTAACACCCTGAATTATAAAGATCTTACGGTTAAAATCCACAGTTACCTTGCAAAAATCTATTTCAATTCTGTTAGACCCGTATTTTGTATATTCACTCCGTAAATTGGAAATCCTATTGAAATCTCTGTTTAAAAAATCTTTGAAACTGAAGAAGTGTTAGCAGATTCTGAGTAAAAGAAGAAACAAAAACTTTGCAACCTAATATCCTCTTCCAATATTATTCTTGCCTACTACTCTCCTAATAACAATGGTTTATTATGGTTTGCAGTAATAGAGTTGCTATTACTAATATTGCTATAGAGAAAAGTACACCAATATTAACATATATATAATTTTCTAATACTAAGAAACTATTCGTGAATCGAATACTTAGTACTATTTTCTTGATAACTAGAACACTGGA
>JAGDQP010060968.1:0-12116 GCA_022664845.1 Lepisma saccharinum
AATTAATTTACATCTGCAAGTAAGGCGTTTGCGTTTATGTGTTTTATATCCCTTCGTTTTATTATTCGTGGTTCATATTTATCAGGTTTCACGGAATACGTCCCTTCGTTTTATTATTCGTGGTTCATATTTATCAGGTTTCAAGGAATACGTTAAATGTAATAAGTTATGTTTACTTATGCCTGGCATTGGAATTTGTCCTACATTCCTGGCTTTTAATATATCTGATACTAGTATATGGTCAATCCAGGATTCACTTGTATCAATTTGTGAGTGGCTTCGAATTAATTACTAAAATGACCCCAAAAAACAAAGTTTACTAAACGTTTTCTCTCTTATTGTGGACCGCTAATGCCTTTTCTTCCCCAGAAATATAAAGAAAATATTTTATATCTCACGATCCTACGATCCTATTATCGTCTCAAGTTACAATTTTCATGGCAGGTGTAGGGACATATGACCAACATTTAATTTTTTTTTTTTAAAAATATCAAGTTTCCGATTTTGAGAAAATCGATTTTTAAAATTTCTGGGTTACAAAATTTTGTACCACCCTATTGTGTATCATATCAAATGGAAGCTTATTACAAGAGTTTTAAAATGATCTTTCTTTGAGGTCACTAGCACCGACCATTGTAGAGTAATAAGAACTTTTGTAACTGAAAATGGGACTTTTGGGAAATTTTTGAACTTTCATAACGAAAACCGGGGAGTCAAAAATTCTAAAAAAAAGACAATTTTTTTTTTTAATATTCTCAACGGTTACTAGCAATAAACCAAAAATCATAGAAATCTGAGAAATTGAGATAGAATTTTGTTAAAAAGTGTGTTGATTTCACATGGAATGACCCACCTATATTACACCTTCCAAATTTATATCATTCTGTGACCTATTACAGTGTCAACCTGACTTCCTTATAACCTCAGACATTATGATTTCTTATAGTTAAGGAAATTTTAACAACCTAAATTTCCATTTCACCTCCATTTTCTGTATACCATTATTCCAGCCAAATTTATCTAAATTCTGTGGTGTATCATGACTCGAACCAGTCCTCGTAATAAATTCCAACATTATGATTTCTTAAGTTGAGAAAATTTTTGCAACAAAATTTTCTTTTCTCTCTATATTTTTACCATAATGCACTCCGGGATCATATCATTCTGTGGCCTACTACAATTCCTGCTAGGTAGTATTTATTGTTTTGTGATAATTAGATCCAGAGCTGTACCTATGTAAAGAGGACCGATGGAACAAAGATAAATAATTTCGTTTTGTCCAAAGCCCCTTTTTTTCGAAAGCTCCTACGAAGAGAACGGGCAATCTATGTGATGAAAAAGATAAGATTTTGGGGATGCCAATTAACAACTTGAATTTGAAAAAGTATAATTTTCAGTTTTCCTGTAGCTTAAATCTTGGTTTAAAAGTGGTGATTTTCCCATTTAAAAGCATTGAGTCTCGGCACCTTACACCTCCAAAATGGCGTAGGGGCATTACTCGATATAGAGGGACACTACTATGATGTGAATATGCCTTTGGCGAAACCTTGCTGCTTTCTCATCGTGTTTTTACCCTTGTCTTGGAATTGTTATTGTAAGTATTTTTCTCAACCTTACTTTATCACCTTATGTATGCTTTGGCATGTTATATGGCAAGTATTGTTTCCTCAGAATGTTCGAGTCAAACGTGCTTTTCCACATAAAAAGTTGCTGTAATTCTGTTAGTGGTGGCATCTCAAATTCCATTTTTGCAGCATAATACTACCCTACAAGACTAGTATCTGTGCAAATTTCAGATTCATACCTGGTCCCTCATCAGCAATTTTTAACTCCAAACTTTAATATAATATTAGAAAATCATATGTTCAAGCCTGCATATTATTGAAAGAATTAAGTCACAAGCTTAAAATTTTGAAGGCATTTACTATAGTGCTCTGTGTGTTCCAAAACAGATTTTCAAGCCTAAGGAAAAAAAACCTTTTACATAGAAAATTATTCTGAAAATATAATTTTTTTACATTGTCTAATAGCATTTTGCAAACTTCATTAAAGTGCAACATGAAATAGTTAGGGAGCCATGTTACCACTTACAACTACCCTGTACTATGCTGATTCCAATAGCTTTTAATCCAAGAAACTCTCACTTACCTGTGTTTAGAAACTAAGGTTTCAGTAAATGCCTGAAAATTTGTTTCGCACCATGACACATATATGGCCACCATAGCCGAACGAAGTGAAGTAGGGAAAAAGCATTTGTAGTTTTAAACTACTTATACTTATGGGTAATCACAAACAAAGAATTCTAAAAAATTAAAATAGTTATGCACAAAACTTAACGAATTTTTGACCACTTTAAATGGAATAGCAGTGAAAGTTATTGGAACTTGAATTTGCAGTTTTTCACAATTAAAATGAAATTGTTTTGAAGGTACCAACCGAGCATTTGCTCTTTATGACTGAGGAATACCCCTGGAAACTTCTCAGTCAGAGTAGTAGGCCGGCTCTAGACGCGAACGCGGGACATCCCGAATGTTATTTCAACACTCTACCATTCATGATATTTTCCATATCTAGGTTTTTTATATACTTGAGATAAAATAAAGTAATAGATTAGCAAAGCAAATACGATTAATTTATAAACCAAAAAAAGTGTAACAGTTTCACCAACTAACTAACTAACAACTTGGCTCTATCAGACACACTAAATCACATAAACAACACAACTTCTACTGAGACAGCTGCCTGTGGTTCCTGATTGGTCCCCTGCCAACCAATCCCGTGCAGACTACATAAATTGAATTTATAATTTGTTATTAGAAAAGTACTTACTCTCTAAAAATAGCCTTTTATTAGATATTACATCGCTGTATCAGAGCTGAAACGAGGTCACTTTTGGTGATCTACTGGTCCGGTCTGACTCGAGCATAGGTGACCCGATCCGAAACTTGAGCCAATGACCCGGTGACCCGATTGACCCGGCCTGGAAAATATAATTAACTTTTAATTTCGGCGTCGTGTTTTTCGTGCTCTGGAGGTAACATCTTCGGTCATGGTCACCCCCAGGGCCGGATTAACCACTAGGCTTAAAAGGCTCGCGTCTTGGAGCGCAACGTTCACAGGAGCTCACTTTAAAAGGGAAAATAGAAAATGCTATTTAAAACCCAAGACGAAGAAAAATATTTAGCCAAAACATTTTGGATCATACAAGGGAAGCACCAAACACTGTTACCCGGGTGACCCCTCGTAAATAATTGGCTTCATGGGCCTAGGGTGCCTAGACTCCTTAATCCCTAGTCGCCCCCTCAAAGAAACAATGTTCAAATGTAAGGAAATAATTAAAAACTTGGCTTTGTTTTCCTAGTTACTGGCTATAAATAGGGTCGATAGACCCGGTAACCAGTTTTAGCCTGCACTGTGTTTGTTAAACGAAATATATATCTACAATTTCCACGCAATATTGACGTACTACTAAAAGTCTATTTAATATTTGTTTTACACAATAATATATGAGAATGTAGTGCATATACTTTGAATCTAGAGAAGACTGGATACTTTCCAGTAACACTACAATAAACGGTATACATTACAAAAGGTAAAAATTATGGATAAAACGACGGGCAGCTATTGATGGAGAACTGGTCACCATGATTGGCTTCTGGAGACACTACAGGGAAATGAATAAAAACAAGTAAATGGTCAAACTTGCATATTTTAAGTAAATACTTGGGATTAAGTGAACAAAAAGAGAGTATACTTTCAGTCGGGAGTAAATACTTCTGCTTAGAAAGTAAATGCTCGGAACTTAAAAGCAATTTCTTAAGTAGGAGTTAATAAGAAAAGGATAATTACTTATATTGTGCGTGACTAAAATATCTACGAATGTATACTTGCAAGCAAACTTTCTATTGACGAAAAAAGTATTAACCTTACAGGCAAGAGTCTACGAATGTCTCGGGGTCACGGTGGTTCAGTTGATTGGGATTAAGTGAGTGGCAGTTGCCGGAGTAAGACGTGTTTTGTGCTCGCTCCAGTGGATCTATTGCTTCGAATTTTTCATACGATCTTACTAGTAAGTGACGGCAGGTTTTCAATCAGCCCACAGTAAAGTGAGTATCGTATCTGCAATTCGATATTCGCGTGAAACTAAATGTTTATAGAATAGTGCAGTTAGTATGAACAATTTTGTGGCGAGAAAAAATACCATTATTATTGGTTGCCATGGGTTAGGATTTCGCCCTAAAACTCACATAGTTCATGAATTATTAGTTTAATAATTTAAACTAAATCCATTAGAAGTAGAAGCGTTGGACCTTTGCCCTTACAATAAAGCTATTTTTTGAAAGTACAATCTTCAGAAATCGTAAACAGAGTGCTTAATACATGTCAAGGAAAGTTTGTGTATAAAGATGAAGGTGTTTATCAAGAACCTTGTGTTCAGGAAGAAGACAGTGCCAAAGTTAAACTAACAGTGTGTCAACAGTGCCCCTAGAAATCACCGACGCATAAGTAACTGTTTTTCGCTAGATAAGGTACTATCTCCAAAGTATCCCAAATTCAGTATGATCATACTCATATATTTCGTACCTATAGCGGCAAACGCATAGTCGTTTTCAATAAGGTCACAGAAGTACCATCCAAATATATTTCGATATTTGATCATAGTTGTCAAGTAGTGGGACAAACAACACAAAGAACCTGCCATCGATGTGCAAGTACAGTTCATTTAATTAGTGCATGTCCTCATCCTGCATCAGTTGATCCTACTAAAGTGCAAAAACCATATTCGTTCACAGCTCCTTCAATTCTTGACGTGCCTTTGTGTATGGAAACATTTCCAGTCGTCACTCAAGGTAGGTCTGTCCTTCAAGGTCAAGAAGACCTTCCCTCCTCCACAGAAACTGAAGTGATTCAAACTACTTTATTGAACACGAATGACAAGCAAGAAACAAGTTGCCCGCAGAAATTAGACAGTGCTTCTGTTGAAGAGGGTGTTACAGTTACCGAACATAAGCCAGAATCGATCACGTCCATTGATTTAGAAGAAGAAAAAATGTAAATGTAAAACAACAGTCTCCTTTCGTTACTACCACATCAGTATACGATAACTCCGTGCCAACTTATCTTCCAACTGATGAAGGAGACCTTGAAAGTTCTAATAATACAAGTGTTATTAGTAAAAGTACATATAGTAAGCGGTCATCCTGCCGTCTTCATTCTAAGAAAATAAAAAAAACTCAGAAGTTTCTAAAGTGTTTTTGTCCAAGTGGGTTTGTACACAGCAATTAACTAAAGTACGTACTTTTAATATATCCTTAGTGAACGCTTGGACATTTTGCCGTGCATCATGTGGTTCACAAAGTTTCTGTTCTTTGTCATATTTTTTATGACATTGAAAATAGCCACTTTTAACTTGGCAGGAGCTTACCACCCCAAAAAAGTCCATATGTTGTCACAATTTCTAAACTTACATTCGATCAACATTTGTGGTGTCCGAGAGATAGCGATTTCACCCAGTACCATTCCGAACTATAACATTTACAGAAATAATACTACCGAAACAAACAAATCAGTGAAGTTAATCGATCGTGTAGATAATATTAGTCAAGAAGAAATCCACCATGGTTCTTCAGCATATCATATGTGAAAAGTAATGACATTTACTTTATTAGTTTATACCTCCCAAGTGGTCATCAAAATCGGCAGGAACTAACCCACTTTATTTATAACGAGCTTGCCGTTTTTCTCCAACAATTTCACAACAAAACTATATTATGTGTAGTGACAACAATTCTATTAGTGCAAAAGAAGGTGTAAATTTTGCACGCAAATATTCACAGGATTTGAATGACATTGTTGCTCAATTTGAATTAACAGATGTATATAAACATTTATAGCCTAATTCAAATGAACCTACTTTTTTACAATAAGGGACACTCGCGTTTAGATGTCATTTATGTGTCAAAAAATTTGCGAAGCAGTATCAAAGCTGTCACAGTACAAAAAATGGCGTTTTCGGACCATTCGGCCTTAATCGTTTCAATCGAGGGTAATTATACCTAAAATTTGCGAAGGTCTTTTCATTGGAAGTTAAATGATTCTTTATTACAAGATGAAACATACTGTCAACTAATAAATGATATTTATAAACAGGCACAAACAAACAAAGAAAAACAATTGCTTGGTTAAAAAAGCCAATTAGAGTGGTGGCAACGAACAAGGAAATCAATCATTTTCAGTCCAAAATGTACGCCAAAGAAAGAAGTCGATTTCAGAAAAATCAATTACAATATTATTATCGGCTGCTAAATGAATATTGTAAACAACTAATTGTTGACTCAATGATAATTATTAAGGCCCGTCAAATTCAATCCCTTATTTGTAAAATTACCCAATATAGAGATCAAGGTATTATTACTAGAAGTAGGTTATCTAAAATTGGTATTAACGAAAAAGTATGTTACATGCATGTTCTAGAGGAACGAAAAAAGGGACTCATAAATTTATCAATACATATATAGACGAAAATCAACAAACTTTTCAAGGTGAACAAATATATCAAGCAATTCGCTCTCATTATTTAAGTAGTTTTAAGCAAAACAACTTGAATGTTAATGATAACAAAACGAAAACATCCTAAATTACAACATACTCCCCGATCATTGTAGCGCTGAAATTGGTGACCTGATTGGAGGTTAAAAGAGCAATTTTGAATTCTAATTTACAAGCTAGAGAAGAAAATGGCTTGTCCATTCAATTGTATGTTAAATTTAGAAAGATCATCGGCCCTTGGTTAGTCGACATATACAATGAAATTCTCAATAATAATACTATCAATAATGACTTTGTTACCTCTATAGGAACTCTGTTACCAAAAACCAATCCAGGCGGTCAGAAAGAAACGAAAAGTAAATACAGAGTCATAGTCTTATACAACTGGGATTTTAAAATCCTGTCTAAATTACTTAATACTAGAATCAATCAATACTTTCCTGACTTAAGCAATGTCAACCAGGGAGTGAGGGCAGGGACCCCAAATGCTGCTACCATGCTAATGCAATTAAGAGAAAGTTTACACTTAGCATCTACTTTAAAGGACTTTAGATTTGCTATCCTCAGTTTAGATCTAGCCACGGCATTCGATAACATAAATCATCACTACTTATACAGTGTTGAACAAATTAAACTTTCCAGTTGAGTTTATAAATACTATCGAGTCCACTTTAAGTTACCATTACATGAAATTACAAGTAAATAAACGAATTTTACCTAAAATTAAATTAGAACAAGATGTTTCTCAAGGTTTGCTATTTGCTATTTTGATTAGTCCTTTAATAAGTACCATCGAAGACAACATTCAGGGTATAAAATTCCTAGACTCTAACCTTAAGATACTTGGATATGTAGATGATTTAACGTGCATAGCTCAAAATAAACAAGAAGTTTCTAAAATATTTGATATAGTTCAAGCCTTCAGTTACACAGAAATCAAATTAAATGCAGCTAAAACTCATCTAATGCCAAGAGATGCTAAAATAGCTGATGATCTTCAAAATATTAGTACAATAGTCTCCCAAATTCGACTTTTAGGTATAGAATGGACAACTAATATTCAAGATACTATAAAACTAAACGAACAAAATCTTATTCAAATTGTGGTCCAAGATCTACTCAAATACCAACACTGTTTTCATCATTTGCTTCCCCGTATTAAATTCATAATTTTTTTTATTGTGAGCAAGTGCACGTACATTAGTCAACTGTTTTCATTATCCAAAACAACTATAGCGCAGATTAACAAATACATAGGATATTTTCTCTATAAACATCAAATTCTATGACCGAACAGGAAAAACCTATACCCAGGGAGGTATAATAGGATAATTACTATATTTTTTCTTGTCATATAACCAATAGTCTTTTGCACGTATATTACTTTATATTTTACAACTATAGATGCATGACTTATATGCTTAGGTTTCTTTATAACAAATTTTCCTATGAGCGTATTAATTCTATGTACTTCAAATTGAATAAGAATTATGATCTCTAACTTACGTACTTCATAGACACTGCCAGCAGGCGTTACTAAAAGCTGCCGTTTCTCCCGACTAGGTTGAGCTTCTGATTTAGAGCATTGTTCTGAATCCGTGTTGCAAGTCACTTTCTCCAAATTCACAGGAATACAAAGTATTAAAAGGCAACAGACTAAGAGAGACCTGCATAGAAACAGTGGAGATATTAAATTTTGTAACTAAAAGCAAGAATGTTTAATGACTATAAACCATTATGTTTTAAAACCTTCTCTTGTGCATAAGAAAACCTTTGATCACTTCTTGTATACTTTCCAGTTTCGACTAGTGGTTGTGAAGTAGGTTGTACTAATACGAGTTAACCTCTATGTTGAGGAGTATCTAAACTACACCACGGCTATAAAATAAACCTTAAATTGTTCTGAATCAACACCATCACTCGCTGCAATCTCCTCCCCTCATACAAAAATCAGCTCCTTTGGTTTCAGCACAGCACATAGGATTAAATCAACGGTTTACCAAGAGGTAAAAACTTTGTAATGAGAAACACTGATGAGCTGTGTAAGTTCTTGTTCAAAGTTTAAAATGAATCTTGATCGCATATTCTGTAGCCTATTAAAATCCTTCGATTAAGAATAACGCACCCTTAAAACATAGACTTGAAACCGTTTTGGCTTTTGTCTACTTCTTTGAGATCTTCTAACTGTTTCCTCTAACTCTTATTATTCTCTTTCGCGTTCTCAACCTCGTTTGGCTTCAGATTTAACAAATCAATCTCTTCTCGTATTATGTCTTTATCATCGTCCAGGGAACCGAATCTTATTTGGTGTCTATGATATAAAAGAGTTTGGTCTTGCACTCGAACAACGTACGTATTGGCACCTTGCTTCCTTATGATGGATCTTGTATAAGTAGTGGATTTTTGTTTTTGTGCTTTACTACTGCAACACTCAGTTTCATTCCTCCTCGTGCTGCTTCTGTCTATCTGACCTCTTTCCCTGAGTCTTGTTGCGTCAAAGGAAATAAGAACGTGGTCGATACCCTAACAGCAAGCTACTTCTGTATTAGGTGATTTATCCGATCCACGTGTTGGCATATATCATAATGAGTATAAAATGTCCTCCAACCAATTTTTAGCTAATTGTTCTGCGCATCTGCTACTATTGTCCAAAAAACCCTCCAACGCTTTTTTATTATTTGGACACATTTCTATGCCAGGCCATTGTTTGCATAATGTTGTGGCCAAGAGTGTACTAACCTGATGCCATGAGATACACAAAATCTTTCGAATAGTTGTCCATTAGAAGGAGGACCATTATCTGAAACTAGCGTACTCGTATAACCATATACTTTCAAACATTCCTTATGCATTTCGCAAGTTTCCTTAGTACCTCTTGATTTTACGAACCAAGCTGATAAAAGGATCGAGAAACTGTCCGCACAAATAAAAAATAAGCCCATACCATTTCCCATGGTCAAAGTGAATTCTATGAAACTGTTATCGTGTTACCGACCATGACGTAAATGTTTACAAGGTGGTTAATTATGCAAAGCTAAACATGTCTGCCATTCCTTTATTTCTTAGTCGATGTAAGGCCACCATATTAAATCTTTTACAAATTCCATTAACTTTTGCGCACCTATGTGATGTCGATGTATCAGCGATAAATATTACTTACGTAACTTTTGAGGCAATATTTTCCTGCAACACCCACCACAAACATTCATCTTGCATTGTAATCTGATGCTTTTTCGAAAAGAAACATTTAACTTCGGGGTTTTCATATTTAAGGCATTTTATTTGGCTATTCTTCATTATCCATTGTCTTACTTCCATCAACGTTTGATCCTGTTCCGTTACTTTTACTACTTCCTCCTATAAGATTAGTCCTTCTGATATTTGTGCAACGCACTCGGCTACATTCGACAATCACCTGATTCTTCTTCAATAGACACGCTGGATAAAAAAAGGTCCGTTAACTCAATATTCTTCATATATATTGTTTTGTAACCATAGGTGGACAGAAAAATGCCCAGCGTTGCAAGCGTGGAGCTGCCGTATTTGGAATGTTCTTTCCTCCGAAAATCATTTTAACCGTTAAGGAATCAGTAAGTATTTTGGATGATCGACCGCCGCGTGTACAACAGCAGAGCTTTCCTCGTGAATTGCGCATATACTCTTTCACTGTTAGTTAAAGTAGACGATATGCACGCTACTGTTACTAGACGTCCTCGCTTTCCATTACAGAGAAGAGCCCCGACTCCGTCCTGGCACTCATCGGTCATTATAACCATATCTGCCTTAGGATCAAACGAATGTTATATTTTGTCCTGTTTCTAGGCATTCTTCAGCTCTTGGAACTCTTGGTTGTGTTGTTCTGTCCAAGACCAAGGTACATTTTTAGTTAGGAGATTATGCATTGACAGTACTTTGAATAGAATCCTGCTACATGACGATGATAAAATACTATATATCATGTCGAGGAATGTCTTCAATTCATGCACGTTTTTCGGTACGGGACACTCTAAAATAGCATTCAGTTTATCTGGAGATACTTGTATGCTGTTTGAACTAACCTCAAAACCTAGATATGTAATTTTATCAAAAAAGAAGTAACTGTTATCTCTTCTAACTTCGATGTTAGACTTCTGAAACCATTTTATCACTGGTATTATCCTGTGATGAAATTCTTCCTCTTGCATCATATATTGTAATGTCGTCTAAGTAACATATTACTCCTGGATAAATGTTAAAATGAATTTTATGGGCATAATCAGCACTTTAGCTTACGCCCGTCCCGATACGGGGAAGTATTATTCCTGTAATTCCTCGCGTGAGATCATCTATAAACTTTTGAAAAAATTGAGCAGCACTGCAGAGCACAAATGGCAATCTCGTTTTGCGAAACAAACTCCATGGTGTGTTCACTCCTAAAAACTGTTGAGAAAAAGTCGAGTACAACTACAATTTGAGCCCAATAATTTTCATAGTTTTCGAGATACAAACTTTCAAAATGTTGATTTTTGTAAATTTTCTACTTTTCTTTTAAAAAACGCTGATTATCTCCCTAAAGATAGAATTTACAGCAAAAAGTGTTCAATTAAGTATTATTTCAAAAAAATAAATCCTACAATTTGAGCCGAATACCGTATTTGCAGCTTTCACAGTTTCGAGATGCAAGCTTTCAAAGTTTTGACTTTTTTGGTAAACTTTCGACTTTTCTTTAAAAATCACTGATTATCTCCCCAATGGTAGAGTTTACAGCAAGAAGTGTTCGAATACGTTTTATTTAAAATCAAATTAACTACAATTTGAGTGTAATATCGCTTCTGTAGTTTTAATTGTTTTCGAGTTACAAGCTTTTAAAATTTTGCGGTGCTATATGAACCTGTAATACCGAGTTTGTTGGGTCCTCTTGTCCGAAGGGGGATGTGGGTCCGAACCGTGGCTATGGGTTCCTTCAGGTTGCATCCGCAACGGACGGAGTGAAGCTCGATCCGCTTTATTATTTTCTGACAATAAATGACATAGTACAAAATTTTCGACACAGGTATACAAATAGTGAGCAATAGATATCAGATAGTTAGTCTACGTGACAAATACGTCGATTTATAGAATACACTACAGCAATGTTCTCGGACATAATAAGCACTTGTTTAGGATACATGAGACGGGCCGTCACAGCTGCGGCAAGAAACTTTGTTGAGAAAGATAGGATATGCTTGAGACAAGCGAGCCACAAAAAGTTAGGTACAGCTATGGACATAAAGATTGTCGCATGTCTATAGCTGAGATTTCTTCTCTCAAAAATAAATATATTGAAGCGTCGTATAAATTCACTGACTTGCAATGATAAGCAGAATTGCGTAACGTATTTGCGTGAAAACTATTGTCCTGATTTATAGCCAAACAAGGGTAATATACAATAAAATTAAATTTTGCGTCGAAAAAATTGTGTTAAAAAATCCCAGCAAGTTGTAAAGTTCCCTTATTTTTTCCCCGCAAGGGGATTATTTTGTAACCCAAGGAGAATTTTTAATTCTAGGCTTTGCTAACAAATTAAATACTTGATTAATTTAATGAGG